>JAAEAF010010744.1:0-33022 GCA_011037195.1 Triatoma infestans | reverse complement strand
CCAGGATGTATGCCAGCTTGCTGCTCTTCTTAATGACCAGGATATCTGTTTACTGGGTCTACCTTGCGTCATCCACAGCAAACACATTCTCGTAGCAGACATAATCCTTCGTGCTTCATGATGGTATGTTTGACGTGGCTGCGAGTGATAAGGAGCATGTTGTGTGGATAACTACCAACCATGTGGGTTAGTGTTTCATTCTCCCTGTGCCACATTCAGAGAGTTCCAACATTTCTTAACGTCTGAGCGGCAACCACCGTACATTCCACGAAGAGGAGTGTCAATCACAATTGTTACTCAAGCGAATTAGTCCACCCGGATCCCGAGAGTTGCAAACAAATTGATTACCATTAGGGTTATCGCTAAGGAATTTGTGAATTTAAATTTCAAACTTATTATTTGGCGCAATTAAATATAGTATTCTTTTGGACTACAATATTATTTAATAACTTCACTTACTTCTTGCCTTGTGTAATTACGTATACTCTTTACCATCTCTATATTTACGAGAATGTTAGTGTAATGAGAGTAAAATTTCACAATTTCCTTTTAAATTATATAATAGGAAAAAATCGTATAAGAGAACGTTAGATGTTTTTTTAGATTAAAATAAATAATAGATTAAAAAAAAATTCTATTCAAACAATAATACTGTGGGTTGGTTTTATATTAGAAAATGAAGCAATGCTATTGGTTGTACAATTCAAAGGGTAAAAATAACCACTCTATATATTGATTTCTTTAATCTTCATATAATGCGTTAAAGAAGGTAAGTTATATTTGATTAATAATTTGATATAAAACAATCACACTTTTCTACTGTGACAGAGGTTTTTCATAGTTCCGAATGATAAATTTACTTAAAAGTAGGAATTTGTCTTAAATGTTTAATTATACTTAAATTCCTAAAACGTGGAACCGTACATGGACTGATATGGAAATATAGAGCGAGACACTTTTCTTGAACATTATCAAAATCAATTTTCCTAGTAAAATATTTCCAATAATCTATTTTTATGAAATAGATTTTTTCCCCTCACAATCGATTTTTCTTATAATCGATTTTCTTCAAATTTGATATTTCTACTTTCTCTTATTGTTGTATTTCGAAATTTTCACAGGAATATTACGTTTTGAAACCCACTGAGTCCAAATAAAACAAAACACTTTGTAATGTAATGGTGTGATGATGTGTGTTTGTAGTAGCTGGTTGTGTAGCACGAGCGGTGTTGTAAAATAAAGGGCTTGTAAGTATGCAAGTTTAAAAGAGAATGAAGTCTTAGCAATAATAAAGAAATCACCACTGTTTTATAAATAAATATTCTTTAAGAGAAATTAAGTACTTTAAATATCGCAATAAAAGCTTATAATAAATTCTTATAACTTAATACTGGTATAGCTCTGATGCTTCCACCTTGATTTCTAAGAACAAGTCTGTCTTTAAAAGAATCTCTTCTCTTTGTTCCTTCAATTCCTCCCCTGTGAGGAGAAGGGGTAGTACAATGCCATAATTGTTCTTGAACCGTACCAGTAACTGGACTTGTATACCTGGCTTGCCCTTTTGCAAGGGAATGTCACATTTCTGATTTTTTTATAAATTAATATTATTTCCAAGTTTCTTGCATCCATCACATTAAGAAATTAAGTATTTATCAAGATTAATGCAGAGCTCTTATGTTTTAACTTATATCTGGCACTGATTTGAAGAGAGCGATTCCTGAAGTGTTCTGTTCTGGCTTTGGAAGCAGAATACCGACTTAGTTGTTCGAAGGCTGAGTTCAGAATATGTACTCTTTGAAAGCTGATGGCAGACTCTGAGGGTAGGGACTGAATATTAGTGAGGGTAAGAGGACTAGGGGTGTTTTCTCCTTACGAAATCGGGCTAGAAGTCGCACTGAAATTAGAGGATACGTTGTAATTGTACCCTGGCGTTGTAATTTGGCCTTCTGGGTGTCGTAAAATACCTTTGCAGACCCTGAGAGCCTAAGTGCTAATATTTCTAATTTCGCTGCGTCGTCCCAGCCAGAAAGACTAGCACAATGGCTAATTTGGTCAAGGAAATCGGACACTTTGGCTGAATTTTGGCCATCGAAAGTGGGTAAACTGTTTATCAATTGCAAGTTTCTTAAGGGGCTACCAGATTGATTGTTAGGGTTGGCTGGATTTGCTAATTGCTGCTCCATAACAGATATTGTTTGATAATTTGTTACGTGCACCACCAGGAAACATTGTTCCAAATAAAGTTATAGCGTTATTAAACTAACGAATTCCCACAATAAACTAGTATAGTCCAATCCCAGCTGAATTGACCAGTTCTAATATTTAAAATAAAAAATAAATAAATAAATAAAATAATCAGAGAAATAATTAAATATTCATTCATAAAACCCAATACCATTATTGTTTACTAAAATACCCTAGAATATTTATTTGATTTTAAACTTTACTTTTTTTATTTTATTATTTCTCTAAGGATTAATTTTTATCGAAACAAAAAATTAATTTAATCAATTTCCAATTTATTATTTATTAATTTATTTTTTTCTTTCACTTCAAAAAAAAAAAAAAAAAAATTCGAATGAAAAGGTATGATTATTTATTGCGCAATATCATCAATACTACAGATTTCTACTGGACCATGGTTTTACTACTTTGGTATTGATTGCGTATCACTTCGCAGCACAATAATATCTCATCTTTATTATATAGACTGTTAATACTTCACTTTTATATTGTCAACTTTTTTTGACATCTTAGTGTTAGTATTTTTACTAAAGAACTTAAACAATTATTTAATTAAAAATTTTTTTTTGACATTACTGATTTTTAAGTTTCTTTTATATTGTGATTATATTATTATTATTATTATAATAAGATTATATTTTCTATTGTATCAAAAACTTCTAAGGCTTGAATACGTCCATAACCTTAAAGAAATAAACCTCATTAACATAATGATTAAAATAAAATAAAATAAAAAATCTGGTGTGAAACACTCACACAACTTTCTCTTCTTCTTATTATTATTATTATTTGTCTGGGTGAGGGAAACCCTATGCTATCCAAAGCCTCACTGGGCCCATATAGCTACCCCAAGAAAAACAACAACAAGCCGGGTCTATAACAAAAATCCAGACCCGGATCTAATTCATCTAAGATTCACCGCAGTCCGAATAAATCGGACAATAACCTTAAGCGGAAATAGCCTAAGCTCTTCCACAGACATTCTATTCCGACCAAAGGTCCTGAACCTAATTTCCTCACAACCCAAGCAATCAGTCATAAGATGGATGGGTATTTCCTCCTCTGTCTCATAGACTCCACAAAATGGATCCCGCATGAGACCCATTATGTAGAGATGTCTCTTAAACCACAATGTCCAGTAAGAGATCCAACCAGATGCCTGAGAGCGCTCGTGAAAAAAACACGCAAGTCTCACTAATGGCCTTGTCCGGACCCCAGATGAGCATTTTGGACTGCCCAAAACCAACTGAGCTCATCCATAAGGATGAATGCTGTGAAGCTGTCCATGTCTGGACACGCCTGACAGACATGTGTCAGAAGACACGCCAACAGCAGGTTCGGGACCAATGAATGGAAGAGAGGCGCTTAATTTGGCAAACCTATCCACCTCCTCATTTCCAAAAATTCTTATGTGACCTGGCACCCAGATTAGAAAGCACATCCTTCAGAGAAGAAAGCTCTTCCAGTCTTTTAGAACATTCTAACACCGACCTAGAAGTGAAGGCACATGAACTCAGCGCCTTCAGCGCAGCCTGGCTGTCCGAGCAGATACAAACACCTTTTAAGTTAGTGTTACGTACCCACTCATCCAAAACACAACAAAGAATAGCATAAACCTCAGTCTGGAAGACCGTAGTCCTCTTGATACTGTCAAATGATTTCCGGTCTCAAAATAGATCGCAGCTCCAGACCTACCATCCATTTTGGAACCGTCCCTGTAACACCGGAAGTAATTATCAGGTATCATGCCAGACGGACCCAATCTTGACCAAACAACTTTCTCTTACGCCAGTTAACATAATACAATGACAATTTTCTTCCAATTTCAAACTTTTGCAGATTTGTTTCAACATAAATGTGGAAGCAATTACCAGCCTACTAATCGAAACTTGTAGGAAAGTGAAGAACGTGCCAATAATATTGTACCAACCCCCTTAAATAACGCTATACAAATTCCACATAACTATTTAAAATCAATGTTTCTGTTTTTGTTGTTTTTTTTTGGACAAATGTTTCAAACAAAAGTGATATATTAATATATGAAAAAGAAATCGTTATTGTCTTTTTTCGAAAAAAAATTCAAAAAGAGTCAAAGGGCCAGGGGTACCGCAGGGAAGTATTCTCGGACCGATACTATATTCTATTAGTATATCAATGGACATACCTACATCTACTGACACACTGTTGGCTACATATGCAGACGACATTGCAATAGTTTCAACTCCCAAAGAAGCTATCACTGCATCCTCACTCCTACAAGACCATTTATACCTTATACAGGAACACTTCAAACTTGGGAAAGTCAAAAGTAATGAAACAAAATGTACACAAGTAACATTCACCCTCAGACGATCAAACTGTCCGACTGTGTATATTAACAATACTCCTATACCACACGAAAAAGATATCCGATACCTTGGACTCTACCTAGATAGACGCTTGACTTGGAACACAGATGTAACGAAAACCAGATACTTCCTAGTAAAACATTTACTTGACAAAAGATCTAAATTAAACCTGAAAAACAAAGTTCCAAATCTACAAATCCATAATAAGACCAATTTGGACCTACGGGGACTACAACTCTGGGGAACTGCCAAACCGACACACACTAAACGGATATAAGCCATACAGAACAAGATACTGCGAACAAAATCACACAATGCCCATACTATGTTTCTAACATAACGCTCTACATACTGACTTTCAAATCCCATTTGTACACGACTTATAACACAACAACTTTACAAACGATTCTACAGCAAACTAGGAATACACACGAACCCGCACGTCACAAACCCATTCCTGGAAATCCTCCCAGACGTTTGAAGCGCCAGTGGCCAAGGGACCTCCTGTCACAGGAAGAGGAACAGAATAGAATAGAAGCGGAGGGGGGGAGCCTCATTCATTGCGACCTACAAGTCGAGGTCTATTGTAGATCCCCTTAAGTTACAGAACAGCCCCCAGCTTTGCCCTCCTAATCAATCCTAGCAAAGCTGCGAGCAGTTCCGTCATGAAGCTTCCAGCTTCGGGATTGCCCGTCCCCAATTAAAGAAACCTAATCCTCGCCAGGCTGGCGCATTCACAAAGGATGTGCGCCGGGGTCTCCTCCTCTACCTTGCACAATCAGCATACCGCACTATCCGCAAGTTGTTGGTGGTGCATGTGTCTGTTCAGCCTGCAATACCCTGTTAGTAGACCCACAATTAATCTTATATCCCTTCGGGTCTGGCTCAGTAGGTCTCTGGTAAATTTAGGCAAATGTCTTTTGATAAAGAGCTTTGCCTGCCTCTGTCCTGGTGTTCCCTCCCACCAACGCAGACGCTGTTCTTCTACCCAACCCCTGATAGAAGTTTGAATGAGGCTCCTGGACAAGCCGCAGAAGGTTTCGGGGCCTATAAAGGTATCCTGCGATCCCTCCCTCGCTAGGGCATCCGCCCTCTCATTGCCCAGGAACCCCGCATGTCCCGGCACCCAGGCGAGTGTCAGTTTGTTCCGAGTACCCACCTCGGTGAGGGCAAGTAGGCAGTCCCACACCAGTCTTGAGACCACTTGGTGTGAGGAAAGTGCCTTCAGGGCTGCCTGACTGTCGGAGTATATGGCCACTCTTCTACCCACTATTCTTTGCCTTATAATCTCTCTAGCGCAGAGTTGTACCGCCACGACTTCAGCCTGAAAGACCGTGGCGTACTTCCCTAGGCTGGCCTTAACATGGTAGAAGCTCAAATTAGGCAAAATCCACACCTAGAATGCGTCTTTATCAGCTTTTTTTTTTTTTTTTTTCCAGTTTTCCTTTGAAAATGGCCCCAACGATTTCAGTAACTTCGTACATTTTTTAAACACAAAATTACCTATCACTTTTATGTGAAAATATTTTATGGATTTTGTGGGGGGGGGGGGTCTGGAGGAAAACAGTAGCATTATGCCTTGCTTTAAAGGACCACTTATATATAATATATAGTTTTATCACTTGTATGATATCAATACATAATAGAAGCCTTGATAGAATTATAAATTTGGAGAAAATCGGTTAACCGGAAGTGCCGATTTTACAGAATAGATTTTTGAGTTTTGTGGGGGGGGAGGGAGTGTTTGCTGCATAGATAGAAACGTATCACTTTTATTTGAAACATTGATTTCTGAAAAAATTAATTTTAGAAGGATATTATTGGTTTGACATTTAGTTTAAATTTAAATTTTACTACAAGCTTACTTGGTTTTGGAAATATTACGCTCCACATAAGGTCGCTAAGACAGAAATAGAAAGTTCTGTGAGTGTTTCACACCAGATTTTTTTTTTTTCTTTTTTTTTTTATTAAGTTCAAAGGAAAAAAAAATTTAAGACACTGGCTAAAATGGGAAATACAATATTTTATTTAAAAAATTCTTGGTATACCATACTAGGAAGAAATAAAGAAAAATTAATGCGGGAAAAATCCCTCCACATTATAAACACCTCCAATTTTACCTTTAAATCTTGGCAATATTCCCACTACTAAATGGCTGAATTGCTCATCGTAAGTTAGATCAAGCGAGGGTGGGTGGGTGAATAGTATGAGTTTATTTTTATCATATATAAAATACAGGATAAATAGATTCCTTGAAATTCTGTATGGATTTCCTTGTTTAAGAAGGTTAACTTCTATATACTAATATATTATTATAATATATATATATATATCTATATCAATATAAACTTGATATTAATTGAAATTCTTGTTGATATTAGTCTGTAAGTGAGATGAAATAAGGAAATAAATATTGCAACGTACCGTGAGAATTTGTCTAATTATTCCATAATACGAAGTATTTATAATTTAATGATCACTTATGTATATAACATTACTTTTATAACAAAAAATCTGGTGTGAAGTACACACTCGACTTATTCTTAAGCCAATTAACATAATTTAATTAAACAATTACACTACTGTGGCCTTTCTTTGGTGCCTCCTTAAGCTTTTTTGACACGTATGAGACATGAAGGTCTGTTATTTTTCTTCTTCATTCCCTAACTTCTTTGTGCCGTGAGGCTTGGAGAAGCAGCCCCCAATCCAGCCCTTCAATCCGTCCCGATCCCGTACCATCCTTCTTATCCCTTCTTGCCTGGCCGAGTTTTTCAATATATTCCTCATACATGAGTCCAGGCCTATCTCTTGCTCTCTTGCCAATGGATCTGGCATCGAGCATTTGTTTGGCCTTGTGCTTGTCCTCCATTCTCATAACATGGCCAAACTATCCCAACTGTCGGGCCTCCAAAATTTGCCGCGCTGGCTGTATCTGGAGATCTTTTCTAATTCTCGCATTCCTGATACAGCCTCTCCTAGTTTTACCAAGGATGCGGCTCAGGAAAAGCATTTCCACCGTCGACAGCTTACCGGCATGCCTATCCAGCACCGTCCAGCTTTCAGCGCCTTAAAGGAGCATAGGCAAGGACACCGTTTTTTATAGTACGCCGTTAGCTTTCTTTATCCTATTTAATACCACCTGATCAATCCTGCCATTCCGACTGATCACCGATCCTATGTATTCGAAATCAGTGACTGTCTGCAGAACTTCTCCATTGCATATAATTCGGACTGATGATTCCTCATCTCTCCCTACGCACATTACCTTATTTTTGAAGGTATTAATGATCAATCCTTTGCGGCGCAGATCTTCCCACCATTCAGTCACTGCTGTCTGGAGTTGCTCTTGTGTACTTCCTATTAGTATATAAGGTTTTGTGTTTTTTTAATAATAACTATGAAACCATTGACAGCCTTTAAATTTTTTTATTTAAATGTTACTGATTAACATTTGTCATCTCCTTACGTTATGCCATTATCAAAAGTTTTTTTTTTATAAAAGAACAGTACATTATCTAAAAAGAGAAATTACAGAAATAGTTAAAATGAAATAGATTATGCATTAAGAATATTGCTTTATTTGCCCACAAATTGTTAACTCACCTTGTTACGTGTATTGGGGGTTTATTATTACATTACTCTGGTTGTTCGAATATATGTAGGCAAATTAGTTAAAAACTGAGTTAAAAAAACACAAAACCCTATATATAGAATAAAATATA
Organism: Triatoma infestans; assembly: GCA_011037195.1. Classification (NCBI taxonomy): domain Eukaryota; kingdom Metazoa; phylum Arthropoda; class Insecta; order Hemiptera; family Reduviidae; genus Triatoma; species Triatoma infestans. The sequence continues at coordinate 24,708 of JAAEAF010010744.1, read as the reverse complement.
CAGCCAATATAAGGAACTATATAACCAATAATTTCCTATTAGTATTATATCGTCAGCATAGATCAGAGGCTGTGCTTGTACCGGTGTCATGTTTCAGTATCCGATCAAGGTTCTAGGAGTCCTTCGCTTACATATTTTCCAAATTTCGTCCATATACATTATGAACAATAGTGGGCTTAAGCAGTCTCCCTGCTTGATTCCTTGCAGCAAGTGGAAAGTTTCTGATTCCCTTCCGTTTTGCCTTATTACACGCCTAGGGTCCTGGTACACCGATTTGATTGCTTGTATTAAACTTGACTGTATGTCCCTGCGCATCAGTGCTTGCTATATTTTATATAGGGACCGAGTCAAATGCAGCCTGAATATCCAGGAAGGCAGGCAAGGTAAATACTTTTATTTCTATCCCAAGCCTTTTCTGGGTGCATTCTCGAAGTGAATAATGTGGTCCTGAGTTTGTCTACCAGGTCCTGAAGGCCTGTTGAAAGGTCTGTTATATAAATTAAAAATCTTTGACATTCCAAAATACGACATATTACAGTCATGCCTACAAAACAGTACCTTTCAAGTGAGAATTGTATCAAGTGTAATTTAGAATGATTAAAATAAATGAACTAAGATGCACAACTAAGGAAATAAGTATAAATAAAAACTGTATAGGGACGCGGAAACTGCTGCTCGTATAATAATCTTGAAGACGTACTGAAGTATAATCATATAATCATCCCCTCTTCCAATGGGGCGAAGTTTATATATTAGTGTTAGCAACACTCAAAGACATCTGTCCTAGTGTGCGACCTTGGTTAGTTTGGTGACCAGCGATTTAGGTCAGCGGCCAGCCTTAGCGGTGCTTGCTTTGATGTAAAGCATCGACCCTTGGTTTTGTTTGTTTGGCCGCAGCCTTGTCTTGAAGACAGCAGCCGGCTAGACCACTAGTTATAAATTATTCTTTTTTTGTTATGTGTTGTGAAGGTTTGACATTGCTATGACCCTGCCATGTCATTACACAGACAAAACTTTTTAAACTACCAAAATATAACTGTAGAAAACACTCAAATCCCTTGGACTTCTTCCGATCAAACTATAAAGTATCTAGGACTTTTCTTAGAAACTAAACTAACATGGAATTGCCATATCAATAGGATACGACTTAAACAATAAGACATCATTATAAACAGAAAGACATCATTAAAACATGACTGGACCACTTTACTGTATAAAACACTTATTATGCCGATCATTAAATATAGCTGCCCCATCTGGCAATCAACTAACAAGATGAACATTAACAAACTACAGCGACTACAAAATAAAATTTTACATATCGCATTAACACCCCCACGGTATATAAGGAATACTCAGATACACAGAGAACTTCAAATTCAAAACATAGAAGATTTAATTAAAAAATATCAACACTACACTTTCATATCACACTTCCGAAAGTAATTGCATCCATTCACTATAATATCGGACATAATAAGATTTTATTATGTCTTAAGGCAAAGCGAGACTCAACCGCTAGGTCCGTGGAAAAATTTGACCAGCCCTCGGAGATTTTTATCTGTCCGCGTTAAAAAAAACTTATAAAACAAATAATAATAAAAATTTTTACGATAACGCCAAAATTTCAGGATCTAGAATCCATAATTTTGTCTTTGAAAGGTTGGTAACACTGGAGTCTGCTCACATTTGTCACTTGTTACGTCACGCAATTTTTTTTTTTGTGAAGCGGGGAATTTTTATCTATGGCTTGAGGTAATACAAAATAAATTTAGAAATAGGCTTTCGGTTTGTTTCCCCGAAATTAGTTTGACTAATTTAGCACCCACAATTGAAAAGTTAATTGAAGAAGAGCAATAGCAATCGTCTCCATTAACATTATATGCCAAATAATCAATTTCGTAGTAATCAGAAGACTGATTTTTAAGTTTCTCTTACTCCCTAGTAAGAGGAAGTATTGTAATCGTGTCAAATTTTCGATATCGAGTTTTCACCGGAAATATCCCTGAGTCCAAAAAAGTAGTTTTTAGCAAATGGTGTGTGTGTGTGTGTGTGAACAGCATAGCTCAAAAGCGAAAAATCGCAGTAAGTTCAAACTTGATATTCCGTTTAGGTACCACCATGGGATCCGACAGTGGGTCATCTGCCAAAATTCCTCAACCGGAAGTACCACTTTGCTAGTTTTTTTTTTTTACGTTTTGCGATTTTCTCAAAAATGGCTCTGACGATTTTCTTCAAACTTGGTATATCAACTACACATACTAACAACTACAACTACAATGGGTTGTCCTCTAAACTGCTATTTCAGTTTATTAGACAATTCTGTTATCTAAATAATATTAATTAGAATTTAATGTGTTGTTAAAATTCCGAGTTCGAAAAAAATCGGATGACCGGAAGTGCGTTTACTTTACCACTTTACTAAGTGATTTTTTTTCACTTTTTCGCGATTTTCTCAAAAATCTTCGACGATTTTCGTGAACTTCTTATATAAAATAACATGCAAAGCTCTACAACTTTTATTTAAAACATTTCTCTGGAAAAATTAATTTAAGGGAACTTTTAGGAACGGGTGGGGTTATTGTGTTTCTCGTAAGGCTTTTAATAGAGATTATACAATTCTATCATCCAAAGAAAATTAATTAGAAATAAATAGATGGCCAAAATTCCGAGTTTCAATAAAATTAGTAAACCGGAAGTGCGCTTTTACTGAACAGTTTTCGACGAATTTCATTAAATTTGGTAAACAAACCATAAAATTTGTCAATTATAATTTTGAGAACTGGAGTACCAGAAAGTTGTGTGAGTGTTTCACACCAGATTGTTTTGTTTTGTTTTGTTTCTATATGCAATGACTTTGTGATTATTTTTTTTATATGTTTCTTGGAATTTTTCTCTAAGGTTTATTTACTTATATATATAATTACAATAATTACTTATCTTTATATTTAAATATTATTGTAAATAAATGATAATAAAAATGTTACAATTAATTTATATAGTAGTTCGTTAATACCTCGTAAAGTTTTTTTGTTAAAAGAAAACCACCGGTCTGCGAAATTTTTTCACAAATTTTACCGGTCCGAGGGGCAAGAAAGGTTGAGAAACGCTGTACTAAGGTATCTGTGACGTTGAATTTCAAATTTTAATTGAATTTGTTCAACATTTTGAGCTGTTTTCTGGACATACATTGTAATCACTTCAAGTGTTGCCTGCCTTAGGTAGATGCAATATAACCCCCCCCCCTTTTTTTTTTTTTTTAGATTTATGTTACGTCAAATGAGTAAAATTTCAAATGTAGTTTGAAGTGCAGAGGAAGAAAAAGTCGCGTGATTATTTCACACCAAATTTATTTTATCCTTTACAATACTTAATTGTAAATAACAAGGTCACTTAATAAGAATAAATGCTTTTATACAGAAAAATTTAATCAATAAGCGAAGTATTAAGATTGTACTGATTGAATTAATCATTTATTTACACGAACAAAGTAAACATCAGAAGTAGACGTATTGCACTCTTTCCTTACCATCCATTCGTGCCTTAATATTAAATTCTGTTTCTATAATACGATTTGTTTTTTAACTTATTGTATTTTTATAAAATGTTGATTGTCTAAATCTTTTTTTTTTCTTTTTTTTTTAAGAGGAAGTCTTGTAATCTTGTCAAATTTTCGTTATTAAGTTTTCACCGGAAATACAGGTTTTGAGGTCACTGGAGAATTTACCTCCCTCTGGGTATGTGTGTGCGCATGCGTGAATGCTTGAACACAAAATGATTCAAAAATGAAAAATCTTATATTCAACCGATGACTTTTTCTTATTGCTAGTAAAATTATCTTTAAATTTCCACTTTTTTACTTATTCTCATCTTATACGTTCTAACACAAAAACAGAGGTAGTGGGAGGCAAGTACCTAGCCAGCATATATTCTAGTAAGTGAATGATTACAGTGTAGTCCAAGAGAGAGCGCCATAGCATTTTGAACCAAACAACATAGAAATTTAACGCCACAAATTCTGCACGATTATGTAACATCATTTTTTTCTGGATAAACGATTCAAAAAGAAAAGTGAGGTTTAAAGAAAACTTGTCAATGTTACGATTATCTAAATCTATAATTATCTAAGTAAAAGAAAGAATTCCTGTGAGCATTTCATTCCAGATTTTTTTTTTTTTCTAATTTCGTGACGTGTCATATTTTACTTTCTCTTACTCCTTAGTTAGAGGAAGTATTGTGATTGTGTCATATTTTATTTTCTCTTACTCCTTAGTAAGAGGAAGTATTGTGATCGTGTAATATTTTACTTTCTCTTACTCCTTAGTAAGAGGAAGTATTGTGATCGTGTAATATTTTACTTTCTCTTACTCCTTAGTTAGAGAAAGTATTGTGATCGTGTAATATTTTACTTTCTCTTACTCCTTAGTTAGAGAAAGTATTGTGATCGTGTAATATTTTACTTTCTCTTACTCCTTAGTTAGAGAAAGTATTGTGATCGTGTAATATTTTACTTTCTCTTACTCCTTAGTTAGAGGAAGTATTGTAATCGTGGTAAATCTTCTATAATATCAATTCTTCAACGAAAATACGTTTGTGTAAGATCTCCTGGTTACGTAAAAACTATTTCTATAGTTTGTGAGAAATATTACAAAAACAAAAATTAGCAGTAAGCTCAAACTTGGTATTCCTTGTAGGCACCGCAGTTTACTACCGCATCAACACGAACTTATCGGGCAAAATCCATCAAAACCGGAAGTGCGATTTTACAAAAGGATATTCTCAGTTTTTTTTTTGTTTTTTTTTTAAACTTCTACAACGATTTTCTTTAAACATCATATATTATCCATAAATACCCATGAATTTTATTTGAAACATTTTCTTTAGAAATGTTAATTTTTTTTTTGGCGGGTTCTGAGGGAATGATAGTGTTATACTTTCCTCTAAAGTACCAGTTTCAGTACTATATAATATTAATACTTGTTACAAATATTGCTAGAATTCCAAATTTGGAGAAAATCGGTTAACCGGAAGTACGACATTATAGAATTATCTTTAAATCAAACTTCAAAATTTTATTTGAGTTAATTCAATTATATGAGCGCTGTCTTCGGGACTGTAATATAACTACATTGAAATGACAATCTGAGCCCATGGTAGTGTTATATACCAGATTTGATTATTTTAGAACTTCTAGAAGATGTGAGACGTTGAGCTTCCCTCAATATTTCTACTTCAGTACAATGTATGTATGTATGTATGTATGTATGTATGTATGTATGTATGTATGTATGTATGTATGTATGTATGTATGTATGTATGTATGTATGTATGTATGTATGTATGTATGTAGGTATGTATGTATGTATGTATGTATGTATGTATGTATGTATGTATGTATGTATGTATGTATGTATGTATGTATGTTGTATGTATGTATTGTATGTATGTATGTATTGTATGTATGTATGTATGTATGTATGTATGTATGTATGTATGTATGTATGTATGTATGTATGTATGTATGTATGTATGTATTGTATGTATGTATGTATGTATGTATGTATGTATGTTGTATGTATGTATGTATGTATGTATGTATGTATGTATGTATGTATGTATGTATGTATGTATGTATGTATGTATGTATGTATGTATGTATGTATGTATGTATGTAGGTATGTATGTATGTATGTATGTATGTATGTATGTATGTATGTATGTATGTATGTATGTATGTATGTATGTATGTATGTATGTATGTATGTATGTATGTATGTATGTATGTATGTATGTATGTATGTATGTATGTATGTATGTCTGTATGTATGTATGTATGTATGTATGTATGTATGTATGTATGTATGTAATGTTATGTATGTATGTATGTAATGTAATGTAATGTTATGTTATGTATGTATGTATGTATGTATGTATGTATGTTATGTAATGCAATGTAATGTTATGTTATGTATGTATGTATGTATGTAATGTAATGTATGTATGTATGTAATGTAATGTTATGTATGTATGTATGTATGTAATGTAATGTTATGTATGTATGTAGTGTAATGTTATGTATGTATGTAATGTAATGTTATGTATGTATGTATGCAATGTATGTATGTATGCAATGTATGTAATGTAATGTATGTAATGTTATGTGCGTATGTAATGTTATGTATGTAAAGTAATGTTATGTATGTAATGTTATCTATGTATGTAAAGTAATGTAATGTTATCTATGTATGTAATGTAATGTTATGTATGTATGTAATGTTATGTATGTATGTATGTATGTAATGTAATGTTATGTATGTATGTAGTGTAATGTTATGTATGTATGTATGTAATGTAATGTTATGTATGTATGTATGTATGTATGTATGTATGTATGTATGTATGTAATGTTATGTATGTATGTAATGTAATGTAATGTTATGTTATGTATGTATGTATGTATGTATGTATGTATGTATGTTATGTGTATGTATGTATGTATTGTATGTATGTATGTATTGTATGTATGTATGTATTGATGTATGTATGTATTGTATGTATGTATGTATGTATTGTATGTATGTATGTATTGTATGTATGTATGTATTGTATGTATGTATGTATTGTATGTATGTATGTATTTGTATGTATGTATTGTATGTATGTATTGTATGTATGTATGTATTGTATGTATGTATGTATTGTATGTATGTATGTATTGTATGTATGTATGTATTGTATGTATGTATGTATTGTATGTATGTATGTACTGTATGCTGTATTGTCAGTTGCAATGTATGTAACAAAGTAAAATGTGTACAATGTAACAATTAATATAAATTCAGATATTTACTTTCTCTTAGATTAGATTAGATTAGATTCTGTGGGGGAGATTGGCTCTTCAGCCTGCGCCACCACAATCCCCAAAGGGTCTATTCTGGCACCCCCTAAGTGGGGGTCCCCTCCCCAGTCCTGTCCTTTATTTGAACTTTGGAATCCGAGGTGGCTCCTAGGTGGACGGTTAAGAGCACCTCCCATCACAGCATCCTCTCGAGTTCTGTTTGCCTGAATAGACTTAATAGCCCCGAGAGAGGCCCCTGGCTGAAACTTGCAGACGTCAGCTTCTCCTCTCCAAAGAGGCGGTACCTCAGCCATACAAGCCCCTCACACTGACACAGAACGTGCAATCCTGTTTTCTCTTCTTCCTGACAAAACCTACACAGGCTATCCGTTGCCAGGCCCATAGCGATGCATGTGCTTATTAAGTCTACAATGCCAGTGAGAACGCCAACTGCTATCCTTATGGCCACCCGGCCTAATTGGAGTAGTTCTGCAGTTAGCCTGGGCGAGTAGCTATAAATAAACGTTTTCGCCTGCCTTTGGCCTGAGGTTTTCCCACCATTCCCTTGATCGGTCGAGCATCCATCTCCTGATGGATGCATTCTTGAGGCATCTTGAGACACCACAGAACGGTTCCGGCCCTATAAGTGTCCAATGGAACCCTCCCGGGCCAGGCGATCTGCCGCCTCATTGCCTCTGTGACCCGAATGTCCAGGTACCCAGTTTTATGGCTACTAATTTCCCTGAGTGCACCTAGGCAATCCCACACCAGCTTTGAACTGATCTCCCAAGAGTCAATTGCTCGCAGGGCAGCTTGGCTATCCGAATAAATGACGATTCTGGAATTATGCACTCTTACTTTCTCTAACTGTGTTTAGAAATGTTTTCAATTACAAGAATCTAAATGTTTCACACCAGAGTTATGCCAAAATCATACATTATAAACATTGTGATGAGTGATGGACGAAAGATTATAATTAAATATCTAAATCTATTATTAGTGTCCTTCAAGCGAAAAAAAAATAATAATATATTTTCTGATTTATAATCTTCATGAATATAAGTAGTTTATTTATAAAATCTTATCATCGGCGAATATTTTACTGATATGATAATTCTTTACCAATCCAATTTACTTTTCATTGATTTATTACCTGATAAAAAAATAAATAAATAAATAACAATTACACCGTATAAAATTGCCGAGGTATGATTAATTTTAATAGAAGCGTATAAAAAATGATTGGCATATAATTTAGAGTCATTGGTTTGCATTGTATGCAAATGAACTAATATTAGTATGTTTATGCTATACGTTGCCACAATGTGAACTTAGTTGATGATTTTTTTTACTTCCATTTAAACAAAAAATGGAATTATTATGATTGTATTGTGATGGATGCAAGAAATATAAAAATATATTTAATTTGAAAAAATCAAAATTATGAAGAATATGTGACATTTCCTTGCAAAAGAACATTCAGGTAGAAGACCACTATTGTCTTTTAGAGTTCATGAACTTGATAGCATTGTCTACCCCTTCTTCTCACAGGGGAAGATTTGAAACAATTAGAAGACATTCCTTCAAGATAGTTGGTTGTAGACACCGAAGCAGAACACTTGTTTTTCGCTCTCTTAGCATCAGTGCATATTAGTGTATTATAATAAGTTAATAATTTCTTTGCAAATAACTTGTAGTTATTATTGTAATAGAATATATTTATTGTTAGCAGTGGTGACTACTTTCTAATTTCTGATACTACTCTCTTAAACATAATATATACTTACAAGCCCTTTTACTGAACCGCTCTGCTACACACGCTACCAGCACACAAACACACATCACCAATCACATTTCATTTGGATGCAAGAAATATAAAAATATATTTAATTTGAAAAAATCAAAATTATGAAGAATATGTGACATTCCCTTGCAAAAGGACATTTCAGGTAGAAGACCACTATTGCCTTTTAGAGTTCATGAACTTGATACCATTGTCTACCCCTTCTTCTCACAGGGGAAGATTTGAAATAACAATTAGTAGACATTCCTTCAAGATAGTTTGTTGTAGACACCGAAGCAGAACACATCAGGACTGTGCCAGTTATAAGTTAAAACATAAGAGTTTATTCCAACTAAATTCAGTAAATTAATAAACATATTGCTGTGTTATTGAATAGCATTTAAATATCTTTAAAGAATACATTTAATTTAATCTACCACTGTTTTTATAATTATTCTTATTACTTCTCTCTCTTAAAACTAGCATACTCAAGCCCTCCACTAAACCGCTCAAGCCACTACAAGCTACCACTACTCTACAACACATCACACCAAATACATTTCAGTATCAAACTTTCGAAATCGAATTTTCATTAGGATATACAAGTTTTGAAAGTAGTTTTTACTTTCTCTTGCACCTAGTAAAAAAGAGTGAGTATATAATGGATATGAGAAGAAGAGAATTAGAGGTTTACGGACGAATGAGATTAGAAATAATTAGACGATATGCTGAACGCTGTATAATAAATAGAAGAACATGCAAACTGCAAGTGCTTTAGGGTTAAATAGAAGTTTAGGTAGTGAGAGAATAATAAAGAGACAGACTGGCTGAGGTATTATTAGAAGTAAGTAGATAGGTTGCTCACTGAATGTACTGTTGTAAAACTGTCCAGACTGTTCTGCCGTCGCTCTATTTATATGAGTCGAACTCTTCCACCCTAAAGACTGGCTTAGGTGGGGAGTAACTAACGCTTTATTCATTTAATGTCTGCTTCTTCGCTCTTCGAATCCTATGTATCTTTAATGATTCAGATCTCATTACAAGTAAGTATTGCGATCATGTCTTATTTTCGAAATTAAGTATTCAACGCAAAAATATATATTATGAGATCACCTGAGTGCGAAAAAAAAAATCTGGCGTGAATCACTGAGTTTCTCACTTTGTCAAGTTTAGTTGACCGATTTTAATTGATCAATAAAAGTGGAACGAAAACTGTAGTGAGTACCTTTCTTTCAATAGGGTTAATCAAGTTTGTAGTTGATCAAAAAAAAGTTTGATCCCGTCAAACTTTTGTCGTTCAAATGATGAGTCATCACGAATAGCTATCAAGTTGAAACTTGTCTTAAAACGTGTGAACTAGGCAGTCAACTTTTGCTGTCTGCATAGTACGCTTGCAATTGGCCGCGTCACACGTGCTTGTGTTTGATTTTTGATATAAAAGATATTATTGAAAATTACCAACAATTATTCCAAAAATTTGAAATGGTGTTTTTAGATACTCGGTATGCGGAAGCAAGCGTTAAAAATGAATCTCCCTTAACTAAATATCTTAAAGTTAATTGCAGCTTTAATTTTGGTGGAATTGCTTGTCCGCATCACTGTATCTTGTTTTTTTTATGCAATTCTGAACTTTCGACAACAGTTCATCAAATTTCTCTTTAGACATTCTTAAATAATTTCTGTCCTCTAATATGACATTCTTAAATAATTACTTTTTTACTTTCACTTACTCCTAGTAAGAGGAAGTATTGTAATCGTGTCAAATTTTCGATATTGAGTTTTCACCGGAAATATCCGTTTTGAGGTCCCCTGAGTACAAAAAAGTGTTTTTAGCAAATGGTCGTGTGTGTGTGTGTGTGTGGTGTGGTGTGTGGTGTGTGTGTGTGTATGTATGTGAATAGCATAGCTTAAAAACGAAAAATCTTAGAAAGTTCAAACTTGATATTCCATTTAGTTATCACCATGGGATCTGATAATGGGTCATCGGTCAAAATTCCTCAACCGGAAGTACCACTTTACTAGTTGATTTTTTTACATTATTGCGATTTTCTCAAAAATTGCTCCGACGATCTTCTTCAAACTTAGCATATCAACTACGCATACTAACAGCTACAACTTTTATTTGAAACATTTCTCCGGGAAAATTCATTTAAGGCACTTCTGGGGAAGGGGTGGGGTTAGGTTTTCATCTTAACTGCTGTTTCAGTTATTAGACAATTCTGTCATCTAAATAATGTTAATTAGAATAAATATGTTGTTGAAATTCCGAGTTTGAAAAAAATCGGATAACCGGAAGTGGCGTTTGTTTTAACACTTTACTAAATGATTTTTTTCACTTTTTCGCGATTTTTCTCAAAAAATGGATGGCTCCGATGATTTTTCTTGAAACTTCGTATATAAACTAAACATGCAATGATCTACAGCTTTTATTTAAAACATTTCTCTGGGAAAATTCATTTAAGGGCATTTTTTGGGGAGGCGTGGGGTTACAGCTTCCTCTAAAGTGGTATCATAGTTGATTAAACAATTCTATCATCCAATCAGTAATAATTAGAAATAAATGGATGGCCAAAGTTCCAAGTTTTAAGAAAATTAGTAAGCCGGAAGTGCGCTTATTCTGAGCACTTTTTTTCAGTTTTCGACGAATTTCGTTATATTTGCTTCACAAACTATAAACCTTTGTCAATTATAATTTTGAGAACAGGAGTAAGAGAAAGTTGTGTGAGTGTTTCATACCAGATTTTTGATCCTCTAATGTTAGTTCCTTCAGCAAGATTTATGATGCACAATCTATTTCTTCTTAAAATCCACAGCCTCACTCAAAAAAACGATGTTTATTACGATTTTTGTTCATATTAAATAAAATTTGTTTCAGTTCTTCTATTAACAAAAATTGCAACCGTCTGTACACATTCACCCACAACTGTATTCCAGAAGTGCCCTTAAGTGCATTTTTCCAGAAAAATGTTTCAAATAAAAGTTGTAGCTCTTTGTATGTTTAGTTAATGTATCAAGTTTCAGGAAAATCGTTGGAGCTATTTTCGAGAAAATTGCAAAAAGGTAAAAAAAATCAACTAGTAATTCCGCTTGAGAAATTTTGACATATTACGTACTATCAGATCCCATGGTGATACCTAAACGGAATATCAAGTTTGAACATTCTACGGTTTTTCGTTTTTGAGCTATGCTGTTCAAAGACATACACACACACACACGGAGAGAGAGAGAGAGAGACCATTTGCATAAATCCACTTTTTTGGACTCAGGGGACCTCAAAACGAATATTTCGGGTGAAAACTCGATATCGAAAATTTGGCACGATTACAATACTTCCTCTTACTAGGAGTAAGAGAAAGTAAAAAATCATGTAATAAAATTAAACATATTGGATAATACATAATGTTTGTATTTACTGTGACTATTGATGAGCACAAATAAAATTATTTATTAAGAATATATAATAGATATATTTTAAAAGAAGTAAGTGCTATTTCTGTATTGTGACGAATATTTATTATGTAACTTTATGAGAGAATACTTTTTATTTACTTCAGAAAAACTAAGTTCTATTCCATTTTTATCTATTTTTGTATATTTATCTCTAACATTAAAAGAATAGAAAAGGTTTTGTTTTTTTCAGGGACGTGGCCGTTCTATTGTGCAACGTGTGCCAGGCACATGAGCGGCCAATTCAAGAGGTGGCCAAATTTATCTATTTTTTTTTTTTTTTTTTTTTTTTTTTTTTTTAATGTTATTCAAACAGAATCTGATGTTAAACCTCACATCGACTTTCTCTCCGCTACTTCTTCGTATAGCACAGTGTAGACCCGATTATCCGGGCTATGGGGGGGGGGAGGTGGCACGGATATCGAAAAAAACACGGTAATCCGAACTATAATTATTTATTTCTAAAATACAACATATTATATATTTTTAAGGCAGACAATTATTCTTAACATGTTTAATGCTCATTATTATTTTAAAAAAATCTGTGATTTTGGTTTGTTTGCAGGAATCTTTTAATGATTTTTTTAATATCAGTTCGTATTTTTCTGAGTGCTATTATGTCGTTATACTCGAATTTCCCATTGATAGATGCGTAAAAATAAAAACGAGAAAATATGTCTTTAAAAAATGCATCTACATATAATTATTTTTTTAAATTAAATTCATACACGGGTAATCTGGGGTTTACTGTATTTTTTTAAAATGGCAATTTGCTTTAAAAACTTCAACTTTATTCATTCGAACTAACATAATACAGAGATGGTGAATGGAACAAAGTACCGGCCCAGGCAATTAATAGAAGTTATTAAGGTAAAGTAATGCCTTTTTTTTTTTTTTTTTTTTTTTTTTTTTTTTTTTTTTTTTTTTTTTTTTTTTTTTTTTTTTTTTTTTTTTGTTTTTTTTTTGGTTTTTTTTTTTTTTTTTTTTTTTTTTTTTTTTTTTTTTTTTTTTTTTTTTTTTTTTAGGGCTGACTGGCAGAACAATTACCAAAATAAGGTGTCGTGGACGGAACGGATGCACTTATTTTGCTATTTACATTTTTTTAAATGATATAAAATTTTAGCATTTAATATGCGGACTTGAAACTGTGACCATCCATTTACAAGTCATTGTCATAACCAGTACACCAAACACCTCGCCACCACTAGAAGTAATTATATTTTAGTTTACAAAATGAGTGTACTTAACATTTTAGGAATTTCCCTTCTCTTGCTAGGTTCAGTGCTTGGTTTTTCTGCAAACCATTCAAGCGGTCACAACCTGGAAACTCAAATTATTTTCAACAAGTTTGGACATCCATCGATTTTTTTCTATGTTCAAAAATAATACAATCACTTATAAATCACAGACAATTTTCTAACTAGCTTACATATAATAATATTTGAAATGTAACAACCCTAAAATTCGGAGAATTACATAAAATAATTTTTCTCAGAAAACAATATTACAAATACAAATATCTTAAAAGTGATTATTTATCATTCCAGATGTTTAAAGGATAACATCTGGTATTTTATCCGTCGTAGCATGCATATTTATTTCTTCCTCACTGGTTTCGGATTTTCATCCATCGACAGAGCAAATTCACCAAGTTCGTGTAGAGAGTTCACTTCAACATAATGTTTCTGTTACTTGTTACTCACACTTGTTGGGTGTATATACTTATGTGGGAAGGTTATAAGGTTATGTTACTAATGTTGTGTATGGGATTATGGCAAAATGGAATTATTGTAAGTTATGATTAGACATTAGAAAAATAGTGTATAATAAAATTTGTTTAAAGGGTAACATTTAATTACAATTTAGGGAAGGGATTAGCTCACGAGGAGGTCCGGGTTCGAGTCCACTGCTACCCTTAGATTTTTTTCTTCGTAGGACCCTCTACAGCTCCACTGTTCAGTGATGGCCAGTATTTTCTGTAGCGAGAGAATACTATCCGGAGGCCGGCAGGAAACAGGAAAATGTTAAAAATAGAATTGTCTAATTAACTGAAATAGCACTTTAGATGAAACCCTAACCCCACCCCTCCCACATAAGTGCCCTTAAATGAATATTCCCAGAGAAATGTTTCAAATAAAAGTTGTAGCTCTTTGTATTTGTAGTTAATACACCAAGTTTGAAGAAAATCGTCGAAGCCGTTTTTGAGAAAATTGCAAAAAAGTAAAAAAAAAAGCAATTAATAAAGTGGTACTTCCGGTTGAGGAATTTCGACAGATGACCCACTGTCGGATACCATGGTGATAACTAAACGGAAATATCAAGTTCGAATTTTCTATGATTTTTCGTTTTTGAGCTATGCTGTTCACAAACACCCACACTATTTTCTAAAAACCACTTTTTTGGACTCAAAGGACCTCAAAACGGATATTTCCGGTGAAAACTCGTATCGAAAATTTGACACGATTACAATATTTCCTCTTACTAGGAGTAAGAGAAAGTAAAAAAAAAAAAAATGAACCTATAAAATGTAACAAATAAAACCAAAAATAACATTCACTAAAGTTGGATTTCCGGTTGTAGGATTTAATCCGAAACCTTCATGTCATTTGCTGTGGTAGTACCTAAACGGAATAACAAGTTTGAGCTTTTTGCGATTTTTTTTGTTATTAGCATCCTGCGATTATTCGCTAAAAACCAATTTTTTTTTCTTAAACAGGATTTACATGTATTTCCGATGAAATCTCAATTTCGAAAATTTTGCAACACTTCCTCTTATTAGGAGCAAACAGGAAGTGAAAATTTTTTGAGCAAAAGGTCTGTTTGTATGTACGAAAATAGTCAAAAGAAAAAAACATCAGGAAACAATATTCATTTTAAGTATCCACCGCAACTGAAAGGTTTTGGGTTGGACCGGAATTTGGAATCTGCTGAAGGTGTTTTTTTTTCAGTTTTTCGCCATTTTCTCGAAAATAGTATGACTGTCTGCAAATATAAATGCACAAGGAGGTGTTCACGTAGCGAATATTATTATCGGAAACGGGTGCCCAAAGGCGCGGGACCTAAGCCTATATGGCTCTTATCCCCCCGGTACCCCCCGTAACCCCTTAATTAGTCTCCCCCGGTAACTTGCCGGTTAATCTACAATATCTCAAGATATCACTATACTCCAACTCGCCCATACAATCCTGCGAGAGTGGTGTCCTCCCAAATATACGAAACCTAGTTCCAGCGAAACGGGGACACTAACATAAGTAGTGATACACCGTTTCCCTAACTCCGTCATCACAGTTCTGACAAATGGGACTCCGCGTCTTTCCTATGTTAAACAAGTGGCTGGACACCCAAGTGTGTCCAGTCACTATTCCTACCAAGGTCCTCAAACCCGTCCTACTGAGAGACAGGAGATACTCCGAAATTCTCTGCTTTCCTGCCTTTATAAATCTTTTAGCTTGGAGGCACCCCTGCGTGTCCCCCCAGCCTTTCTCCAAAGCACTCGTCTCCCAAAATCTAATCTGTTTGTCGCGAAACGTCTTTGTAACGGCCAGGGCTGGTTCAGGACCACAGAATGGTAATGATGATCCCTCCCTGGCCAGCCGATCCGCCCTCTCATTGCCCTCTATTCCCGCATGTCCGGGTATCCAATAGAGATGCACCTTACCCCTCCGAGCCAAAGCGTTGAGCTTCCTCCGACATTCTCCCACTAATTTCGAACTCCACCAAGGCTTACTCAAAGCCCTTAGTGCGGCTTGGCTGTCCGAGAAAATCCGCACTTCCTTGAACTCTCCCTGCCACTCCCCCACCAGGTGGCAGCATTCAATGATGCCCACCACCTCAGACTGAAAAACAGTGGCCAAGCCACCCAAGGCCACCGAACTCTCTTTATCCAGTTCCTGAAACCAGGCTCCCGCCCCCGACAGGCCAGTACCCTCCTGCCTAGAGCCATCTGAATAGCAACGAATAATGCCGCTGCCCGACTCCGTTGGCCTCGTAAGATTATCATCTCCTATACTGCCAATCGTAATCTCATAATCTCTCTCAAATCCCCATTTCTTGCTCGTCTCATCAAGTTTGGATAGCAAGAATCGGTTTACTCGCCAAATTTTTTCCTCGATCCTAGTGTGATCCCCCCGGAAGGTTCTCACCCATTCTCCCTTGCACCTCATTCTGAGGTACCCTTTCATTGCCTCTCCCACTACCACATACTGAAGGGGGATTAGCCCCAGCAGCATCTCTAATGCCACCGTCGGTGTCGTTCTCATCGCGCCAGTAATAGCCAAACAGGCCGTACGCTGTACTCCCAACAGCTTTTTGCTATTCCTCCCCACCAAGGAGCCAGACCACCACACCACAGCTGCATACAGCATCCTTGGCTTCACCAACTTTTCATAAATCCAATGGACACCTCGGGGATTAACTCCCCAGGTCTTACCCGCTAATCTCCTACACTGCCAGAAAACCTTCTGCCCCTTCTCACAGACATGCTCAATGTGGGCCCGCCAATTCAACTTATTGTTGATGAGGACCCCACGTAGCGAATAAGGTGATTAAAATATTATTATATATGCAGACAACGTTGTGCTTATGGCCGAAAATCCATTAAGCCTGCAACGAAACATTAATATTTTTCAAAATTACTACGACCAATGGGGATTGTCGGTAAATTTCGATAAATCCAAAATTATCATATTTAGAAAAGGAGGGAGATTGGCATCGGTAGAGAGATGGCGTTTTGGGGAGCATGAGATTGAGGTGGTCAATAGATACAAATATCTAGTTGTAATCTTGACTCCCCGCCTCAGTTTCCACACGCATATCATAGAGAAGGTCTCTTCGGCTAAGTTGACTCTTAATACAGGTGGTCAGGTTTTCTTTCGCAGAATAGGGTTCCTGTGATGGATAAATTTCAAGTATTTTGTGCTGTTTCCAGATCCGTAGCGTGTTATGCGGCCCAAATGTGGGGATTGCAGTATTATGAGGAGTTGAAAAAGTTATTCAGGTTTTTCGTTAAAAATCTTTATGGTCTTCCTTCACTTACCCTAAATTATGTGATCCTTTTGGAGACGGGTGTGGACTTATTATTTATTCTTACTTTAAAGTTGCATTTCCAGTATATTTCTAAAGTACT
Organism: Triatoma infestans; assembly: GCA_011037195.1. Lineage (NCBI taxonomy): Eukaryota > Metazoa > Arthropoda > Insecta > Hemiptera > Reduviidae > Triatoma > Triatoma infestans. The sequence continues at coordinate 7,515 of JAAEAF010010744.1, read as the reverse complement.
GGATTTTCCTGAGCACCGTCTTTCAAGAGCGTTAGTTATGGAGGTCATCTATAGGAAGGTGTTTTGGTTTGCAAGCTGGTCCAACCTTGCACAAAAGTATGGTTGTAATTTTAGTTTCTCCGCTGATAATATGTCTGTGTGGAAATCTCAGATGACTTCATTAATTGCAAAGATAGGTTTGGCATGTCGGGAGGAATCGGAGAGGTGCGCAAGAGAATCTTCCCGCTTTATCTTTTATAAGCAATTAGACCTTCAGGCAAAATTGTTCACCTTTGTTGAAGAGACTAACTCCGACTTTCTCACTTTAAATGAATTGCGCTGGCTCTTCAAAATGAGGGCTGAATTATTATTTCTGAATTATATTCCTTGGATTGAAAGAGAGTCCGAAATTTGTTCCTTGTGTAACCTGAGAGTCAGAGAGGACTGTGTGCACTTTCTGGCTGTGTGTCCTATACTTTCAGAGTTCCGGGTGTGTTATCTCGGGGTTCCTTCTTTGACTGTGGTTCAGCTCGTCAGTATGCTTAACACTCGAAACTGCAAGGATCTTATCAGGTGTGCACGGGCTGCTTGGCGTTATCGGTACAGTCTGGTTCAGGAATTTAATTTCTGATCAAGTTTCCTTTTTATTTTATTAAATTTAATACTTTTGTTTTTACATTTTCACAGTTTTCTAAATATCTCCCATTTTTATTATTTTTTATTTTTTTATTTAATTTCATTTATTTATTTATTTTTGTTTTATTTTATTTTGTATGCAGGTCTCCTTATGTAAATGATTTTTCATAATGCATTTTATATTCATTTTCTTTTCTTTGTCAATACTGTTTAATTGAGTTTAGTTTATTTCCCTTATTACATTTCTGTAACTATTAATGGATTAGTTTCATTTTCCTTTAGATAATTTATTATTATTATTTATATCAATTTTTAATTTATATTTATTACTTATTTACTTTTATTTGACTTTATCAAGGTTAGTGTTTTAGTTTTCTTTCTTTTTAGTGATTTTCTTTTTTCTTCTTTACATCTAACTCCGGCTGACGGAATATTCAAGCCGTATAATACTTGTATATACTTGTAAATTGTATTTCTTTATTTAATTCGTAATAAAGTATTATTATTACTATTATTATAATAAATGTACAATTTACAAAAATTCTCCAGTAATTTTTTTTTTTTTTTGAGGGGTTTGAGGGGAGCCTAAACGTTACACTTTTCTCTAAAGTGCAATAATTCCTGTAGTAGGATCCATAGCAGAGAAAGAGAGACAAAATGACAGGACCACTTCCTCTCGGACTAGAGTGGGAGAAACTGCATAAATACAGCTACGGGAGATAGATATAAAACAGAGTTCACTCGCCAGTCACAACGTGTCATTTACCTTACCCTTTACCACTCTACCATACTCTCCCATTTTAGTGTAAAGTCCAGGTAGTAAAGTGTCACCTTTTAACATTATAGAGTGTTCAGCCATATCTAGTTTGTTCATTCAAATCAAGCCATTTTTGTCCTTCATCAAACCCAATATATTCCAGTATGTATGATTTTAAATCCTATTATTAATAATGTACATTAGAAGCATTTACTAGATTTCCGAATTTGGAAAAAAAAAAATGAGTTGGCCGGAAATGTGACTTTACAGAATTACTTTATGAGGAATTTGAAATTTCCTCTGAAAACGGCTTCAACGAAATTTTTTGAAACATCGAAAGCTAACTTCACCTGATTTTAAAGGAATAAATCTCATATTATTCAACTGTTGTAGAAAAAAAATTTGGTTTTGTTTGGTTCTCTTTGGAAAAGAGGTATTTTGTCACTCTAGTTCCACTGGAAAGAAGAAATGAGTATACTCATATGCAAAACAGGTTCATAATAGTTACCAGGGCCAGTTCAAGGGCCCCTTGAAAGTTAATAAATATTTGCAAAATGAAAATCATTAACGTATAAATTTTGATAAGACGGACCACTTGTCCACGTCGAATGCAAGTACCATAGAAATAGAAGGTAGACGCCTTAAAAGAGTGGATCATTTTTAAATACTTAGGGTCAATAGTAGAAAAGAATGGCTCCTCCAAGCAGGAAGTAGAAGAGAAGAATTAGAGGGGCGAAAAAAGTAATAAAACTATTAAACCTGTTACAGCAAGAGAGCAAACAGCAAAGAGTGCAAGAGAATCTCAACCGCTCTCTCGGACTGGAGTGGGAGAAGCTGTATAAATATAGCGACGGACAGTCCATAGGACAGTTAAACAGTTAAACACAGTTGAGAATTCAGTTCAATACATCCAATCGCTAGGTGTCATTACTCTGACCACTCTACCTTAAACATTTCTTTATTGTAAAGTCCAGGCAGTCTGTCTCTGCTTATTAATATATTAGTTAACCAGTGTTAACCAAGTCTTCTTCGTAATTCATCAACCACACAAATTCTCTCCACCCTACACATCCAGTATAAACCCAGTGCTATGGAGCGGAAATTTGTTACCCGGAACCAAGAGGCTGATCTTCACATCCATCCTCCAAGGTATCCTCCTGTACGGCGCAGAAACATGGGTACCGAACAGAAGACAACGTGAGAGACTCCTGGCTGTGGAGATGGATTTTTTGGAGGAAATCTGCAGGATGTTCGAGTCAGAATAAAGTTAGAAATGACGACATTAGGAAGAGGGTGGGTGTGGAGAGGAATATCCTGGAAATCATTGAAACTAAGGCATTCACGTGGTATGGGCATGTGAGGAGGTTAAGCTAGGCCCAGGAAGATTGCCTAGGGTGGTGATGGAGAGCGAGGTGGATAGCCGAAGGAGGGGAGGTAGACGCAGAGGTAGATGGAGGAGATGATGGCTGGATGATGGTGCTTGGAAGAGGGCAATTGAGCTCGATGGCTGAAGGGAACCACGATTTGTGGGAAACCCCGAGGAGAAAAAAAAAAACATTAACGTAATTAATAATATTACTATCAACATAATAATTGATTATTTAACGTGTATAAAATATGAGTAAATAAAATTAACGCAACATAATCTGCGTAGCTATTGTGACAAAAAAAATCTGGTGTGAAACACTCACACAACTTTCTCTTACTCCAGTTCTCAAAACTATAATTGACAAAGGTTATAGTTTGTGCACCAAATTTAATGAAATTTGTCGAAACTGAAAGAAACTATTCAGTAAAAGCGCACTTCCGGTTTACTGATTTCCTTCAAACTCGGAATTTTGGCCATCTATTTATTTCTAATTAATTTCATTTGGATGATAGAGTTGTATAATCAAGTATGATGCCACTTTAGAAGAAACTGTAACCCTACCCCCTCTCCTAAAGTGCCCTTAAATGAATTTTTCCAGAGAAATGTTTTATATAAAAGTTGTAGATCTTTGAATGTTTAGTTTATATGTGAAGTTTCAAGAAAATCGTCGGGGCTATTTTTGAGAAAATCGCGAAAAAGTGAAAAAATCATTTAGTAAAGTGTTAAAACAAAAGCACTTCCGGTTATCCGATTTTCCTCAAACGCGGAATTTCAACAACATATTTAATTCTAATTAACATTATTTAAATGACCGAATTGTGCAATAAACTGAAATAGTCAGTTAAGATTTAAAACCTAACCCCACTCCTACCCCCAGATGTGCCCCTTAATGACTGTCCCGGAGAAATGTTTCAAATAAAGTTGTAGCTCTTTATTGTGTAGTGATATACCAGTTAAAGAAAATCTTTCGAAGCCATTTTTGAGAAAATCGCAAAAACGTAAAAAAAAAAAAAAACAACTATAAAGTGGTACTTTCCGGTTGAGGAATATTGACACATCCACGCAACCGTCAGACCCTGGGGATCTAATCGTATACAAGTTGAACTTTCGAACGATTTTCGTTTTTGAGCTATAGCTATCACATACGCACACCAAGCCACAACCACACACGAGACTCATTTGCTAAAAACCACTTATTTGCTGACTCAGGGACCGCAAAACGGAAATATTTCCGGTGAAAACTCAATTCGAAAAAATTTGACACGAGTACATACTTCCTCTTACTAGGAGTAAGAGAAAGTAAAAAGTTTGAATAATATATTTACATTCGAAACAAAATAAGCCACGAGGATCAACGTATTTGAATAATAAATTTTTGGGTGGAGACAATGTTAAAAAAAAATAAAAAGAAAGTACACACAGTAACTTTTAAAACTTTTAAATTTAACAATAATTAGTTGATTGTATTGGAGTAATAAAGTTCACTGTACAATATTACACAATAATACCAATCAAAACAAACAGAAAATAAATTTATAATATTCTATACAATTGATTCGATGAATATTCCGGCTTTACTGTGTATTGGATATTATAAAAGTTGCAAGATAAGATATATTTCTTTTTGATATGATAAAAAATGGAATTATTCGAAAAAAATTTTATAACAAGGTTATAATCGTATTAAATATTATAAATGCAAAATACCTGAAAATAGAAATTTTTTGTTTGTTTTTGTTTCAATGAAGGCTGATAGAAAAATGTCTTATTTTGATTTGCAATTTCTCTTGCCCTCGCAAAAACAAAACAAAACAAAAAAAATCTGGTGTGAAACACTCACACGACTTTCTCTTACTGCGAAATGGGCAAATTTTCTTCACATTTACAAATTCTTATTAGTGTTTAAAATTGTCGCCATTTTTTATGGAGAAAATCACAACAAACTGACAAAAAAAACTTATTCAGTAAAGTCGCACTTCCGGTCAACCGATTTCCGGTCAACCATAGTAAATTATATAATTCTAATTAATGTTATTTAATTGACAGAATTGTATATAGCACCTTGTTGAACGGAAATAGCACATTAGGGGTAAACATAATCCTATCCCCTCTCCTAAAAAGTCGCCTTAAATGAATTTTCCCGGATAAAATGTTGCAAATAAAAGTTTTAGCTCTTTATATATGTAGTTAATATTTAAAGTTTAATGAAAAAAACGTATGAAACGTATGAACTAATTTTAATGAGCAAAATAGTAGAAAATATTAAAAATATTTTTCATTAAAAAAGCACTTCCGGTTGTCCGATTTTCTTCAAAAACTATATCGACAATATATTTAATTCTAATTAAGATATTATTTAGATGATAGAATTGTGTAATATATTGGAATAGCACTTCAGAGGTAACCATAACCCTCCCTCTCCCCAAAGTGCCCTTAAATGAATTTTTCCCAGAGATAAATGTTTTAAATAAAAGTTGTAGTTCTTTGTATGTGTAAGTTCCCATACCAAGTTTCAAAAAAAAAACAATCGTTGGAGCTATTTTCGAAAAAATTACAAAATAAAATAAAAAAAATTGAAAAAAACTATTCAGTAAAGTGGCACTTCCGGTTGATGGATTTTTTTACCAAAATCTTCGTATCTGATGAGGCGGTGGTAGTTCCTAAACGGAATACCAAGGACTTTTTGTTTTTTTGGTTGTTCTTTTCACACTCATAAACACACACACACACACACACACACACACACACACACACACACTTTTTTTCTAAAAACCACTTTCTTTTTTGGACTCAGGGGACCTCAAGCATATTTTCCGGTTGAGAACTCAATTTAGAAAATTTGGCACGCTTAATACTTCCTCTTACTATTCTTTGAGATTATAGTAAGAGAACAGCTAAATAGTACGAACAGAAAGAAGATTTTGGAAAAATAATCGTAAAAGTATGTCCTCATGCGTTGGTCTAGTTGCTAGCGCACTTGGCCTTGTTGCAATAATTCAGGGTTCCATTCCTTTGAGGGCAAAAGTCGGTGTTAAATAATAAATGGAAAGCTACATTCTTCCCCTTAATCACCCCTTTTCCTCCTGGGTACTCGAAGATCTTTCTAGACCGTACCTACCCTTTCGGGTTTACCGGTCCCCCATTGTAAGCAACGGGATCGTTTAACAAGAATGGGATGTCACCACCATGGAAGGACTTTTAGTGCAATGCCCGACCATAGCAGAAGTGCCGAAGCACTCCCCCATTGTTTGACCCATTTAAGGGCAGGTTGAGATACGCTCAACCAGCGCGCAGAGTGATCCCATAACGTGGTCACATTACCACTACCAGAAGCTAGAGAAGGCATTCTCTAGCAGGCTCTGGTTAACCGCGCACACCCCAGCAAATGCGCGACCAGCAACGGAGCTTGCTCCGGGGTTAATTTTATATTGTGAGTCTCCTCCCGCTCAACTCATGACCTTGGTCATTGGAGTTATTGGTTAAACCATGGCCACTACGAATCCTACCTCAATTGCAAGCAATCGGCACGGAAAGTATTTATTTTATTTATTTATTTTTACTTCTGGGATACAATCCATAGCAAGGAGTGGGCATACAATAAACAGTAATTACAATAAAAATATAAACTTACAAAAACAAAAAATAAAGATAAAACATAGAAATAGTATAAAATAAAAACAAACAGAAAACATATCTTGTACATTGTACATGTATACTTCTATATATTTATATGTGTGGATATAAAGATAGAGAAATTCAAAAAGAACTATAATGGTGACAAATAATTAGATTAGACAATTATGTTGTGAAAAAATAATGTGCAAAATTTGTTGAGAGAGGACCTTTCTCAATGAGACAGCTTTAATAAAGAATAAATATATATCATTTATCGAGATTTGATAAAAGATATTCGAAATTATCACGGCTGCTTTTATTACTTAATATATATTTATTTAATTAAAGTTTTCTGTGTGTTAGGAAAGAGGGACAGTCACCATAAAGTGAATTAAGTTATCAGGTCTCGATAAATCACAACATGTGCAATGTATATCTTGTCTAAATTGGATTTTGTCTCCTTTAATAATAATTCTTGCCAATTTCATCACATGCAAGTCTTAATTGTGACATCAATTTAATTTTAATAAAATGTACATTGCAATGCAGATAATCTTCACTTATCCCAGAGATTACTAATATTTCGGAAAGATAAATTATATCTAGCATTTCAATATCTTTACTCATACAATGATTTTTCATAGTTTCTACTAAGCTATTAATGTTACTTAATACAATTTTAGAATTTTGGCTATCCCAGATATTCTAGCGCCAACTGAGCAAAGCATCTCTTTCAATTCAAAGGCCCAATTAAACGATACATCCTTGAGGTCTATGATTTGTAATAACCTTTTATAACATTGTTTGGGAAGTTTACACATCAGACATACTTAGGAGCTTCCACCAACAGCCTAACATTCTTTTAAAAATTTTGCATATCATATAAGTGCGTCCCGCTTCTATCCTAACAAAACTATCAGAAGTAGTTATTGAAAGACCTGATAGATATTTAAAAAAATTTAACTGATCTCTTTCAACTATGTGTACATACTGACCGGCCCATACTCGGAAAGTAGCTTGCGCCCGTAGTTCAGTGTTTCAACTCTAACGAGCTAGCGTGACTGATCGCACGCCCCGATGGATCTAATGACCATCTACTGATTCCTGTCCATTGCCTCAAGCACAGGGATTTCAGTAACCCAGGTAACTTGCAGACAAC
>JAAEAF010010743.1:0-36495 GCA_011037195.1 Triatoma infestans | reverse complement strand
TCCACAGACATCCTATTCCGACCAAAGGTCCTGAACCTAATTTTCTCACAACCCAAGCAATCAGTCATAAGATGGATGGATGGGTGTTTCCTCCTCTGTCTCACAGACTCTACAAAATGGATCCGGCATGAGCCCCATTATGTAGAGATGTCTCCTTAAACCACAATGTCCAGTAAGAGATCCAACAAGTTGCCTGAGAGAGCTCCGTGAAAAACACAGCAACGTCTCACTAACGGCCCTGCTGTCCGGACCCCCCATGAGCATTTTGGACTGCCGAAAACTAACTGAGCTCATCAATGAGGAGGAATGCTGTGAAGCTGTCCATGTCTGAAAGCCTATTCATTCTTTAAATGAATTTTCTCGTGAAAAAGTTCCCAACGAAAGTAATAAGTCTCTATCTACTTAATCATATTCGTAGTTAGTCTATCATGTGCGTAGTTAGACATGTGCCAGAAGACACGCCAACAGCAGGCTCGGGACCAATGAAAGGGATACAGGCGCCTAATCAAACCTAAGCAAACCTATCCACCTCCTCATTACCAAAAACTCCCATGTGACCTGGCACCCAGACTAGAAGCACATCCTTCAGAGAAGAAAGTTCTTCCAGACCATTCTTACACCAACGTGGAAGTGAAGACACATGAACTCAGCGCCTTCAGCGCAGCTTGGCTTTGGTGTCCCTTACGACCGCTGTATTTGATGTTGTAAAATAGATATTGAGGTTTGGTCACAAAAAAAAAAAAACTCTTTTTTCAAATTTTCATTAATAAAATAATGGCACTGTAGAGCGTAGTCTAACATCCCCCCCCCCTCCCCAGTCACTTTGAAATCTATTTTTGTAAACAAAGTTTACAGAATATCACTGGGGCTAATTTTCGGGAAAATTGCACACACAAAAACAACGAAAAACACATTATGAACCCTTTCTGTCAGATCTCCTGATAATACCTAAAAGTAAAATCACGTTTTTTTATAAGCTATGCTCTTCATTATCTGTGGACCTTCCTACAGAAAGAGAAACGAGGTAGACACACAGAGAAAGTTATTCTTTTCTAAAAGCCACTTTTCAATCAGAGGTCGACGCTTGATAGACACAAGTCACTATCGCACTCCAAACACAAATTATACTTGAGCGATTACTTAATGAGGGGTGATAGAGTTGAAAGAAAAGTTGAAGTAGGGTGGCCGAGAGAAGAACTATGTTGATAGCGTTCTAACGATCGTTTGGATGGTTAGTTAACTAACAGAGACATTTCTGGCCAGCAAAAAGCGTGTTAAGTGAAGACTCCTTATTCTAGAACTGATTATCTCTTGGGAGTTGTCGCTTAGATGTATAAAATCTTCGAGAATGGTGTTGTAGAATTCTAGAAAATTGATGAAGACTGTTGTATTCATGTTTTTAGACTCTTCGCATGTTGATTTCAGAAGGGTGAATGATATTTTCAGATTGTTTCTAGAATTTTTTTTTTTTTTTTACTACCCTAGGGGTGCTGCGGGCCAATTCTAGCGCTGGGGGGTGGCAGTTGTCGGTAACATGAAGTTGGCAGCGTTGTTGTGGTGGATATACTATTTTATTTTACTCTGGTGAATACACAATTTTGTAAATATCACACGATCCCAATGCTTCCTCATAGGTAATAAGAGAATGCATGAGCAATCTCATTATTTTATTTATCTTTGGTTTTTGTTAAATTGTATGTGTATTTTTTTTTTTTAGAAAAGGTTTCTTATGTATACGTATATTTATCATTTAAAGGTGAGCTATCAAATAAAGGCTATTTATTTATATCCAAAAAAATCATGCAATCTGCCTCCTCCTCCATTACCAAACATTGGCAAAACTTGTTTCTGTGTACAAATAAAATATGTTAATAGGATGGATAGATAGTAAGATTAAATAAAACAGCAGATCCATTATAGTAGAGGGGCGTTGTCAGTTTGGTGATGAATGCCCAAAATGCCATAACTATAAAGTTGTTAAGGAATGTTGTTGTCGGATATGACGTCTGGACTGGATAGAAGATATATTTAACATAATAATTAGAGGAGATGGTTTAGTGTGGTCAGTTTTTAACGGAGGTGGAGGGGAGGTGGAAATATAAAATGTGTAGAGAATCGCTCGTATAAAATATTCAGATGTCTATGACCTAACTCTTGCAAATCTGAATTGTTTAACTGTTTTTTTTTTTTTGTATAATTATTTATCTGTATAATACATCCGGAGTTTATAAACTAAAATTTCCCCAATGAAACTTTAATTATTTAGTAATAATATATAAAATAATTATAAACATACCTTTTTCAAATGTTTGTTGACCCATTTTGTAAAAGTCTTTTTCTGTATTGCATCTCGTTCATCTGTAAAATTAATAAAATAAATAATTTATTTTCTTAAAAATAGAACAATGTTATTGTATTAATATAATAAATAAAATTAGGTTATATAGAGCACAAAAATAAACACATGCCTCTTTAAGTAATACATTAAGTAATATAAAGCGGCACTATTGTTTACATTATTACTACATTATGTTATTGTAATAAATACCTATATATTTAAAAGTAAATAAACCATTTTGTATTTATTTTTTCTAAATTATTATTTAAAAAATACTATTTACTTTAGCATAAACAAACCAATTCAAATTAATTTTAGAAATTTGCTGATAATATTAATTTATCAGCAAATATACATTATGCCAACAATTTGGAAAGATTAAAGAGATATTACAAATAAATAAATAAATAAATCATTATTTACATTAACACGCTTAAAAATAATAATAGTTTTGACTTTATTGATAATCAAAAGAAATGGTAAATGGCGTTATCTCAAACCTTAAATTTATAGACAGACTGATCTGCGACGTAAAGTGTCCCCCACACTCAAGGAGATAATTATATACAACAAACTCAGATAAAAATGTTTATATTAAATATAATTCAATTCTTAAATGTTTTTTGAAATTTTGTTATATACTTTGTGATTTTAATTGTTATTTTCTCTTAATGCTATATAAAAAGAAATACCATTATCATGAGAAATTATCGAAATTATGTCATACCGGAAATATTTATTTTGAGGTCTTCTAAATAATAATAATAAAACTTGTTTTCAGCGAATGGTTTTTAGCGTATTGTATGCGAATAAAAAAAAAAAGGTATATATTCCGTTTAGGTACCACACTTAAATCTGAAAATCTGATATGAAATATGAAACGGAAGTGAGATTTTTATGTGTTTGGAAGGGGGATTTTCTTGAAAACAGATCGACGATTTTCCTTTAACTATGTAAACTAATTGTTGTGGTGGTTGGTTCCGCAGAGCTGGAAAGCATCCACATTTTCCGTGGCCACATTTTGATGACCTCAAAATGAAGCATCTCGTACCACGCAAAATGTCTCTGATCTGTAAACTAAGTACTACATATATAAAGGCCGTTCGTTTTTGTTTTTTAATCATTTTTCTAGGAAAAAATTGATTTTTTGAGGAAACTACAGGAGCTTTCCTTTGAAGTGGTGGTACCCAATTATTTTAGTTATGCGTCAAGAAAGCCACTAAAATAAAAAAAAAAAAGGTATCAGTTTTTTGTAATTGGCACAGTTCTACATTGTTATGAAAGTAGGTTGTTGTACATTCATGTCATTAACATTTTTTAAGGGCCTACTAGATAAACTAAATTTATTATTATGAGTATGAAATATGAATATATATTGTATATATATGAATATATATCAAAATTTTAATTGCAAAGTAATAATTTGGCAGAGAAATACGAAAATAACCAGAAAATGGACGGGGCTAACACTTTTAGAGAGAAATCAAAACAAAATCACACTTCATCTTCTGGTTAGATGCAGCAGATGGAAGGGTTATTTTTCAAATTGAAATTAGATTTACAAGTGAATTACACATACTTACATTCATTAAAATATGTTCTGAATAAATCTAAAATAAAGAACACTACATATTTGTCTACGTCGTTCAGACAACTTTTTAAGTAATTGTGGGATAGTGTTCTGCTTTTTACGTGTCTAAATCTCGCATATCTACATTTAAGTGAAATGTATAATTTTTTATTTTAGTAGTGCGCAGTAAGAAAAAAATTATTGTATTATGAAAAGTTCAACAGTAAATAACGTACATTATCAGTGTTGCAGGAAATGAATACATTAAGATTAGATATAGACCATATGTCGATGACAGGACGACATATGGCGCCAAACATAGGTTTATTCAAAAGAGAAACCACGGGATATTCTAGAGTGACGTGGCAAAATCCTTAGCAATATATAATTGCGAACTCAATTGGTATACCGAACTACTTCAGCTGCATGAGGCGTTAAAGCCATACCGGTTGGCTAAACACTGATCTAAAGTGCCGCTTCAATATAATATACAGTTCTACCATGAATATAATGTTAAAGATCCATGAAAAATGCATTACCAGAATTCCCAAGTTTGAAGGAAAATCGAGAATAAGCTTTGATTTTTTTTTGGCGGTACTGACAATGGCTCCAACAATTTTCTTTAAAAACATAATAACTTCTTATTTGAAACATTTTTCTAGAAAATGGCAGGGGGAGGGGGCGTTGAGATGTTAGTTTTATCACTTAAATTGTACAATCAATATTTTTGGGACTTGATGGTAGCACTTATTTCCTTAAATTACCAACTTGTGATATAATGGACAAGTAAATGTTTTTTACTATACATTTCAGGTTTACACAAGAAGACGTAAAACTTGGTTCGCAAAAGATGTAAAACTTTTGTTTCGTAATCAACGAATCTCAAAATACTTATTTCCGGTGTAAACTCCATTTCGAAAATATGCCAATTAGAACTGTAATTAAGAACATTTAAGAGAAATGTATTTTTTCCTATATATAATTCATCCAATGGACCACCCACCATTAGTCCACATTGAGGTTCATTACCAAATCTCAAATTTAAAAAACAAGTCCTTCACTTAATAAGGACAAATACCAAGTAATTATCTCAATTTATAATCAATCTGAAATTTCTTCGTATGCCTCAAAAACAAAAGGTAAGATTGGGAAATAGAGAAGTTATCAAAGGAACCTGATTGCCCGTTTAAATTATCTGGCTGTCTGGGTGTGGTATCTTACGACAGCAGTAGACAAATTCTACTTTCCTTGATAATAATAACATATTAATTAATTAATTCAATTATTTCATATGTGTATCAACGGTAATAATAAACTGAAGAATCGATGGCCACTCCCAAGTACCCATTTCCAACACCGTAAAAACCCTTTTTAAATAAATTATATATCACTTTCAGAATCACCGATAAATATTATTAATAATTAAGCTAGTCAGTAATAATACTGGCCAGTGATGTAGAAATTAAACTAATTTTATCCAAAAAATTAAAAATCTGGTGTGAAACACTCACAAGACTTTCTCTTACGGCAGTCAGTTTACATCTTTCTTTAGTGTCTCAAATTTTCTCCGAACTTACGACTTATTATTACATTTTATTAAATGTTTGCTTATCTACAATTTTATATCAGTTGGCGAAACTAAACTTATTAAAATGTCGAGATTTATGGTCATAGGAGTTTTTTTAAAGAAAACAAAATTCTTTGTTGCTCTATGTTTCGGGTACCATTGGTGGCCTTCTTCAGGAGCTCTGCAAAATTTACTAGTGAAAAGGTACATTAAATAAATTTTGCTGACTCCTGAAGAAGGTTACCAATGGTACCCGAAACTTACAGTAACAAAAGAATTCTTTTTTCTTTAAAAAAAAAAAACTCCTCTGGCCATTGCCGTATAAATATTTCATTACAATTTGAAGGCCTGACGATTTGATAACCATTTTAATAAAATAGCTTTTTTGGGAAACATATTCCGCAAACTTCTTTAAATGAATTTGCTCGGGACAAAGTTCTCAAAAGGTCTCCATCTACCTAATCATATTCGTAGTTAGTGTATCATAGTACTTAATGAAATTCGTGAGTGTTTTTATAGATAAAAACGCATTTTCCTTCAAACCCACTTCCGATTTAATGGATTGTACCCGAAATCTTCGTGTCTGATGCGGTGGTAGTTTGAGCTTCCTGGGACTCTTCGTTCTTGAGATATTCAGTTCACATACAGACATTCGCAAAACACATTTTTTTCGTACACAGTGGACCCTACCAATACATGTATTTCCGGTTAGTAGCAGTAGTAGTAACAGATAGTAACAATCTGAAATAACAAGTATCATAAATTGATGTGTGTGGCCAAAAATAGGATATTATAAAATATTATTAATACGAAACTTATCAAGACCATGAATGTGTACTATCTATCGTTTACCTTGAGAACTACACAATTAACGCACTCTTTTGAAATATACAAAAAAAAAAAATAAAGTTGAAAACAAACTGTATAAACAAAAAAGTACGAAATTCACATTACAAACTAAAAAATAATAAAAGACTTGCTGTTTTATTGTTGTCGTAGAAGCAATGCAAACATAATATATAACCGTAAACATAACCTTCCTACTACAATATTCTCATAAACATGGCTACCAACCTATCTCATACTAACCAAACACAAAAAATACCAACGTCCCAAGAATTGAACTTCTAACATATGTTTGACTTTATATTAACCAGTATGTTAATACAATATTTACTATGAAAATATTACATCATTTACTTTAGTAAAACAAAAAACAAATTATTCCTTTTTTTTTCTCTCTATTTTGTAGTTAAAGTAGTTTTTTTATTTTTACTGTCTAGCATACTGCTGCCTTGTATTTATTTACCAATAGTGGAAGAAATCGTCCATGGCAACCAACCTTCCATCTTTAGCGCTTAGAAATATTTAATATTAATCAAGTCTACTATTTCTCATTACATACACACACACTTTTATCTTTCTAAATGTCTTTGCTTGTTTTGTTTAGATTTCATTACAACATTTCTGGGAAGGGGGAATTATTAGAATAGAATAGAATAAACTTTTATTTGGCACAAAAATATAGAAAATAATAACATAAATTACATCTTTAAACATAATAAACATAATGGCATGGATATCCGTCTGCCAGCGGGGAATTATTATTATTGGAAAAAAGATTCGTCAACTAAACTTGAAATGCTTAATAGTTTTACAAAAATTTTCCACTCATAAGAACATTTCATAATATCCCACTTATTTCAATTTCAGATTGATGTATGAAACCTTCGGTACTTTGCGACCTGAGGAAATAGTAGCGCAAAACGACCTGGTGATGAAGGCCCTGAAACTCCTTAAGGAAGGAGGGTTTGTCTACTAGGAACCATCGGGGGTGGCACAATAAGCCTCTGTTGGCTGCAGTGCCGGGACATGGCCCACCCGAGATAGGATAATAATAATAATAATATTTCAATTTCAAAGGATTAAATACAACAAAATCAATATGTTAAATCTTATCCAATAACATAAGAATTTTAAATCTGGGATGCAAGGGAGTTTTTTATTTGTTTTCTTCCAGCGAATTCATAGAAAAATAAATTTGCCGAAAGTTTGGCTGAAAAAGGAGAAGCTCTTTATTTTAATAGTCACATCCCAATCACGCGTCTGAATATATAAAATCGGTTAGTCAATACAAGAAAATCTCAGCTCTACAGGAATTTTATGTAAAGGGGATCTGTCTATGGCTGTCAAGGCAGAATTCCCCTGGTTGAGAAACATGAAGGGCAAATTACTGCCCAAAAATTTATTTATATAGGAAATCCAGAAGGAAATGTCACCATGGGAGAAACTCCCAATAAGATAGCAAGGCTGCAAGATATTGAAGGTGGAAGTGAAGCAGAGGAAGAGGCAAGCTAAAGATTTCTTCCCAAAGAACACTATAGAAAGAAGATTAGGGATACTCTTCTGGAGTATTCATTATGATGGATTTCCCATAAAGAAAACATAAACACGCGAAAATTTTGCTATCGAAAATGGAAGAGGAAAGAAATTTTTCATTTTGGAAGGAATTCAAAGAAACTCTCTTTTCAATCATACGAAGTGAACTGGTCAATTGTTCAGAGATCTTGACGTCTCAGCGGACATTCCAGCCTATAACACAAGTCGCCTAAATAGAATACCAATTCCATTGACACTGACACTACCTCATACATAACATTTTGAGGTAGGCGGATGGGTGCAACTATTTGGGTTTCGTGAACATACCCCACCGCACACAAACTCACACTTCACTAACACATAATATACTTTACAAGTAACTTTACTTCAAAAGTTTTAACATGCAAGTTAGCCTCAGTAGATTTTCAAGGTCGTAACTGATTGGGGTTTATAGCCACTCCCTTTTCTACATCTACAGCTTTGTATATACGCTTTTATAAATAGCTACACTGTCCGCCAAATACTCATTACAAAAACATCCTGAACCTATATAAACTACCAGAATGTTGTGCTTTAATGTAGCAGTCAAATGCCTCTACAGAATATAATTTCAGAAATTGAATTCCTGGAAAAGAGAAAGTGGATTAGCATCTGCTTTAGGGAATCTTGACGTCTTTGCTTAGGGGGCTGGTATTAACAATATGAACAATATTTCCAATTACAACCAATATTCATACGTTATATTGGGCCAGCCTACAATGGAATGGTTGAAGCAACTTCTCAGATTTAGTATACCCATTCGCAAACTCTAGAGTGCATGACACATTTCCGAAATAAGTTTACACCGGAAATAAATAATTTGAGGTCTCGTAAGTACGAAAAAATTGTTTTTAGCCAATGGTGTGTTTGTGTGTGTGTGAACGAAAAATCGCAGGAAGTTCAAACAGGCTTGGTATTTCGTTTAGGTACTACTACCGCATCTGACACGAATGTTTCGGGCTTAATCCATCAACCGAAAGTGCCACTTTAGTGAACGTTTTTTGTTTCTTATTTCAGTTTTTCGCGATATTCTCGAAAACAGCTCCAACGATTTTCTTTAAACTTGGAATGTCGCTGCATAGATAAAAATATGTTGTTTTTATTTGAATGATTTTACCGAGAATAAAATTTGAACTGCGGGTACAAGCTTTGATGGTTTTGACAAATGGGGCGCCACACAAGTCCGCTCCCAAGCATACAAGTACTGACCACCATTAATAACTTTTTTTTATGGCCAGCTAACTAACAATTGTTAACATTACGAACTTAAAGAAAATGTATTAATTAAATTGTATTAATTGGAGTAAGAGAAAGTAATGTGAGTGTTTCAGTTGATTATTTAACAACAAAAAAACAGAACAATAAAAATAAATAAATAAATAACAAAAACAAAGCAAAGAAAATTCTGTGTTTAAAAAAGCAACTTAATTTTAATTAGTGACTAAAAATAGAAAGGTGTGTAATTTAGTAACTGCCACATGAAGTAACATTAAAATATTGTGTAAACGCTGTATCCCTATAATAGGCGCTGATGTTCGCACATATTCTTAAGAATTAAAATTAGTTTTTTGGAAGTTAATTTCCCTTATAACTTTCTAACACAAAAAGCCCTTCCATTTTCATTGAAGAACCGCTTGTTTGCAACGTGTAATGTTAAAACGTTGATTAACGGTTGGTTGATTATCCGTTAGATAGCTGTGCCTATATTTCCAGATAAGTAATGCAAAGTGCCAAGTGAAGTGAATATGAATGCAAAGTGAGTAATGAATATTATGTCAATAATGTAGATGTCAGAGGTGATGAATGATTATTTTCTACATCAGTGACATTTTATTACTTTCTCTTACTAGAGAAAGTAATAAAGTAAGAGGAAGTATTATAATCGTGTAAAAATTTTCGATATCGAGTTTTCACCAGAAATATCAGTTTTGAGGTCCTCTGAGTCTAAAAAAGTGGTTTTAGCAAATGGTCTGTGTGTGTGTGTGTGTGTGTGTGTGTGTGTGTGTATGTGAACAGCATAGCTCAAAAACGAAAAATCGCTGAAAGTTGAAACTTGATATTCCGTTTAAGTATCACCATGGGATCTGACTGTACGTTATCTGTCAAAATTCCTCAACGGGAAGTACCACTTTACTAGTTGATTTTTTTTACTTTTTTGCGATTTTCTCAAAAATGGCTCAGACGATTTTCTTCAAACTTGGCATATCAACTACACATACAACGAGCTACAACTTTTATTTTAAAAATTTCTCTGGGAAAATTCATTTAAGGGCAGTTATGGGAGAGACGTCGGGTTAGGTTTTCATTTAAAGCGCTATTTCAGTTTATTACACAATTCTGTCATCTAGATAATGTTAATTAGAATTGAATATATTGTTGAAATTCCGAGCTTGAAACAATCGGATAACCGGAAGTGCGTTTATTTACCACTTTACTAAATGATTTTTTTCACTTTTTCCTAATTTTTTTTCTTTGTCTTACTACAGGCTAGAGGAAGTTTTATGATCGTGTACAATTTTCGATAGCGAATCCTCACAGAAAATACAAATTCCGCGGTCCCTTGAGTCCGAAAAAGTGATTTTTTTTTTTTTTTTAATTTTTTTAAATAGAAATTGTTGTCTGTATGTACCCTGTGGTTAGCTTAACACAAATTTAATATTTCATTTTAACTATTAACTGGTGAAGCAGAAGGTTTTGGTAAAAGTTGGTCAACTGAAAGTACCATTTTCTTAATGGATTATTTTTAGTTGTTTTTTTGCGATTTTCTTGAAAGTAGTTTACAATAATAATTTTCTTTAAACGTAATATGCCAACTATATAGAACTTTTATTTGAATAATTTTTCAGGGAAAATTCATTTTAGCGTTTTTGGGGGGGGAATGATGACATTAAGCTCTGATGTGTCATTTCCTATATTATTCAAGCCTATTATCTATATAATATGAATAAGAATTATATTTACTGCAATTAAAAATCGAGTTTGAATAAAATCGATGGACTAGAAGTGAGACTTACTGATTTTTTTTTTGCTTGCTTTCACTTCTAATCTAATCTAGAACTCGGGGCCTCTATAGCGAAGTTCAGCACTCAGGCCACTACTTGGCCCACTGTACAACTCGATGAGCACCTCATATCAGCCCTGTCGGCCCAATATGCCCTCCGTTGGACATCTCACATCAGCCCTGTATCATTAAAAAACGCCAGGGCTGAAGCGAGTTTAGCTTGTGGGTGCCAAATTTCAATCTGAATCATCTGCGAGAAGGTGAAACGGTGTCTCGTCATTTTGGCCGCATTTCCTACAAAATATGTAGATGCATTGCTTTCAGTTACTCGCGATTTTCTCTCGAAAACCAACTCCAACGATTTTCTTTAAAATTCGAGTAATAACTTCATACATAAATATGTATCACTTTTATTTTGAAAGATTTTCTGGGAAAATTGATTTTTGTGGGGGATTCGGGGGGGGGGGGACTGTTAACATTAATCTTTCCTTTAAAATACAACTTCCTAATACATTGTATACCATTTACATAATATTAATATGCTTAGAAACGTTGGTAAATAAACAAAATTTAAAGAAACTCGGCTAAATAAATGTGCGACACTACTTTCCAGAACTGGAATTTTCTCTAAACGACGACTATAACGATTTCATTTAAACTTGGAAAACAATCTGCACAGTTCTATCACTTTTATTTGAAACATTTTTCAAATAAAAAAAAAAAGGAATGATTTTAGATAGTTTTGCGGAATTTCTGGCGTTAAATTTCAAATATATGAAGCAAGTACAATGTTATTGGCATGCTATTCTGGACTGCAATGTAATCACTTCTCTTATCTGCTTGGTTCTTGTCCATCCTCCACTAAGTTTAAAGTAAATTAAATAATAATATATTTAATGTGTGGATAATCTGTCAAGAAGAGGACTTCAGTATAGCCACTTCGAGGAAGATAATATTTCCTTTAACCAAGCATAAATTCCCACCAAACTGGGTTAAATTATTACATTATCTCTCGGATGGCCACCTTAATGATTTAGGTTACATAAGCGCGCCTAATACAGGGTTAAATGATAATGTTTAAAAGTAACGTAATGAAGTTTAAATAAAAATAAAAAAACTAATTATACCTATTTTTGTTTTTGTTTTTTTGAATAGTTAAATTTATATTCACAAAATAAAAAGAAAACCTTAATATATTAATGAGGACGGGGGGGGGGATAGATATAGAGAAGAATTAAGGTCAACCGTGAAACATTAAATATAAATAATATACACAATGCTCCAAGGTATAATATAATGGGGTGGACAAAGCGCGCACAATACAAACGCGCACAATACAAACGCGCGCACACACACACAGACAGACATCGATTATATATTATGTACCGAGTGAAGAACTTAATGATCTTTCCCCAGAAGGTTTTTTCTTCGATTTTCTTATTTTGCATTGTCTTATTAAAGAAGTAAATTTTAATTACACTTGTTTTTTTGTTCTTATTGTTTGTTTATTATGTCTATTAAATAGACTATAATTAGCTAATTAAACTGAAAGGACAGGAGAGAGCGTGTTGTGAGAAGTGGTGAGGCATGGTGGTAAGATGATATGGTGATATCATCATATTGAGCTATAAACAGCTAACATACCGGTGGTCTACAGAGCGGACGTCATCAATTCGGAATATCAAGAGGACCAAAATTATTAGAATAAAAAAAATTAAGGATATATTCACATAATAATGGAGATGACAATATTTTTCTAAATAATGATGCAATATGAAAATCATGATCATTAATAGAATTTGCCTAATTATAACTCATCTGACATAAATTATTATTACGAACAATAAAATTATTTATTTATCAGGGGAAAAAAATACAATTTACCGTCAACAATAATTGCTTCATAGCTAAGTATAACTTGGCCATCACACTCTCATATAAATCCATTTTTAATTTTAATTATCAAATTGCTGTCAATTTGATAAAATCAGTTCACCAAACAATAAACAATCTACTTTATTAAATTGAAGAGTTATTAGATGGGTATTAAATAATTAAATTTTGTCGGTATTATTAACATATGACACCAAGCGTTGAGTGGATTGTGTTTTAGAAAACCAATAGCCAGCAAATTTATCACAAAAATTCGTGGGCTCAATAGTTCTATTAGCAACCGCATCAAGGAGCCATTACCGTGCTCCAAGTGCAAGCCAACTACGCATACACCTTTTGCCATGCACACAACAAATGTATTGGCTTACGGACAACCTATCTCTCATTTAGACAGAGCTGTAAGAAATACTGAATATAATAAGCTGATATCTGAAGGGCTTACAATGTCAAGTCAACAAACCTTAAAGAGTAAACATCAGTCGCGCATAACTACAACTTTTGAAGTTTCACTAAGTTAGCCATCATAGTTAATATACTGTTAGAAAGAGCAGTTACAAATCTTCAAGCCACTCACAACAAGGTAATCTTATTACACCACTTTATATTCACCACGCTACCACCAACCGACAAAACTGCATCAAAATCTTCGCTTGGTGCAAAAACTCTCCACTTTATGCACTCTAATTAGAATTTTATTTTCATAAATTAGATTCAAATATATATTTGCAATATATAATTTCAATAAAACCAGAGGACATATTTAATTGTCAATAAATAATAATTAATCAACTAGCAATAATAATCAACTTCATTGGTTACGATATTGCCATTGCGCAAGGTTCGAGTCCAGCTGTGCTACCCTTAGATTTTTTCTTCCTAGGAGCTCCTTCAGCTCTGTCCGATAATAATAGTAATTATTTATTATTAATTTAAATACTCTTCAATTCTCAATATTAATAAATATCTTTCAAAATTAAATACGAGTAGGCTTTCAACCCAGTAATCTTCAACCAGTGACAGATACATATAGCGCCATCACCACCACTCTTTGAGCTTTTATCTCTTTCATGAAATGTTTACCAACTGTCAAACGTAGATATGGTTATTGGCGCACATATGGCTGTGTTTGCCGAATATGTTGTTCACTGGTAACAAACCATATTAGTTCAAGTTTCATTTATAGTCAAAATCATATTATAGAAATTTTGCAATAATTGTCTAGTTTAAATAAATGGATAATTCTGAAGCAATAATTGCCAGCCGCGCGATTTTAAACAGATTTAATACCTATTGTAAATTATGAATCATATAAAAAGTTTAAGAAATGATCATGCTAACTGTATTTTTGGGTAAATTAGTCACCTGATTACAAAATGACTCCTTTTCATTTGATTTCGACAAGTATGATTGCCAAAGAGTATTTTATCATTTAATACATTCTTTTTATAAAATTTAAAAATTAAAGTACACACTAATTCCTCTATTTAGTGAGTTTCTTTTTAGGCGGAAAATTATACCTCTATATGCGTGGTATTAGTGGTATTAATTTACGCGATCTCATTAAGCGGTCCGAAATAGTTATTTATCCATCAGTGAGTATAATAATGCTTTTTATTGAATATCTGGAAAGATCTGCAAAGCTGGATAACATCTGGGATTCTATACGTTGTAACATGCACTTTTGTGTTGTTCCTAACCGCTTTCGGATTATCATCCATCGTCAGAGTAAGACTATGAAAGGTGGAGTAGAGAGTTAACTTCAACTTCATGTTTTTATGTTTCTGTTAGGCACTAAAATCAACAAGTGTAGTTGATATATCATGTTTAAAGAAAATCCTTGAAGCCATTTACAAAAAAATAGAAAAAAAAAAAAAAACAGTAAATTGGTACTTCCGGTTGTGACAACTTGCTATCAGATTCCATAGTGATTAACTAAACTAATGTCAAGTTTGAACTTTCTGCAATTTTTCTTTTTTGAGCTATTCTGTTCACATATACACAGACCATTTTCTAAAACAACTTTTTTGTGCTCAAGAGTCCTCAAAACATGCATTTCCGGTGAATACTCAATAATATCGAAAATTAGATAATACTTCCTCTTACTAAAATAAAAATATGAAAAGATGCAAATACTGAGAATGCACTTTAATTCAAACAACATTCACGATCCTGCGCTCTCACTATAACTAACTTTCTATGATATAACCTCAAACCCTTAGGTATCTGGAATTTGTTTTGAAATACGTTCTTGTTTTCGTTAGTCGGGCAGTTACAGTTGAATAATATTACTTTTATTCACTAGTGAGAAAAAGTTATTGCACTGTTTCTATGTTTTGTCTCTTGCGATTAAAAGTATAAATTTACTCACTATTTTTAAAAAAAAATCTTTAATGTAAAACATTTCAGCGAGGCGCAAATTCTTACTTGAACGTACTAATTGTAAAACTCTGAACTTAAGTTTTTTTTTGTGCTGAGAATGTTTAAAATTGTTAAAAGCGATAACAAACTTTTCTTTTCCATCTTTTTCTTTAATATGTTGCAAAAATATACTGAAAAAATTCAGTAAAGTCGCATTTCCGATCGATGGACTTTGCCCGAAACCTTCATGTAAGATGCGGTGTGATTCCTAAACAGATTACTAAGTTTGACCTTCTTGTGATTTTTCGTTTTTCAGATATTTTGTTCACCCACAATCACAAAGAGACCTCAAAACTTACCAGAAGTAAGAAAAAGTAGAAAGCAAGCTTTAGCATCTGACAAAAAGGAATGTTTTTGTAAGTGTTTATGTGATAGTTAAGCAGACTTATTTAAAGATTTTCATATCCGAGTAAAAATAAAAAACCACGTCTGTCAGAAAATCCGCGTAAATGTAGGAATAGCTGTACGGTACATTAATAAAAATTACTATTTTTTTTTTTTAAATTATCCTATTATATTCGAAGTCAAACATGAATATTCGAGAAAAAAATATCGCATTACTACTTTATTTGTTAAAAAGCTAATCAATGCTCGGCGAACATCGTATTTATGATTTCGGGTTTTCACTAAGGAAACATTATCATAAAAAAACAAAAAAAAAACAAAAAAAAACAGCCAATTCATTTCTATTGGTTGAAAATTGCTTTGTAAGCATGTACTTAGTTACATAATTACAATTAGGGCTTCAGAATGGACAAACTACTAGGTTAGGTAGCTGACCGGAAGACGACATTTAGGCAAGCAAGCAGTGAACAACGGTGAAGCCTTATCAGTTTAGAAGTGTATTACAATAACTTCCATGTAATCTATAAAGTGTTTCCTATCTTCAAACAGACATTGCATAGACAGTTTTTTCAAATAAGTAATCATTTTAAAAATGATTTGAGACAAATTTTTCACAATTTATTTGCATTTGAAAAGTAATCGTATGGTAAACATTTTAAGTATAAGTGAGATTAGTGAAACTAAAAACTAACTAAAAAGCAAAAACAAAAAAAAAGATTAGCAGGCAGAAGGATTGGAGAAGAAAAGGTTGTTGGAGAAATTAATGGGCGATCTACAGAACATCCACACCACTCCCCCATATTAAAACAGACTAAGGAGACACAACAAAACGTTACGGTCTGTTTCTTTCACTGTATACCGGATGTAAATTGTAAACACGGAACAGGTACACCTGAATATTATACCGTATAAGTTTTGTGTGTGAGTTTTGTACAACAAACAACCACACTGCCCCATCAGCAGCTGATCACGTGGGGAGGGAAGGTAACAATGTTACCTCCTACTACACTAATATATTCACACCGGAAGAGTGCTACCGGTCAGGTGTGATGTCATACAATGAAGTTCGATTATATATTACAAAATATACTAGTATAAATCCAATATATTCATTCCTACACTCATGAAGACATACAACTATACACTAATATTCAATGGAGCCATAAGTATGGCTATATCTAGATAGCGATGGATTGCTACTTATTGAAACACTTCCAAGACGTTGACGAAGTTAGAGTTATTCTTCTGAACAATGTTTGAAAGGCGTGTACATCATCATAAAATCAATACTCAAAATTATAAATATAAAACGTTCATGGTCAAGGAGAGCCGCATGTGAACACCTTAAGTTTTTTTTTTTCAATCGGCAGCGACATTCACGTCCGAAGACTTGTCAGTAAAGGAATACCTACCATTCATTACTCAGACCCTCACTAATTTTCTGTCTACTTATCTTTGTTTATGTTTGCCGAACAACATAAATAAACGGGAGAAAGGGATAAATAGGAATAAGTTTAAATTTATTTTTATGAACTAATAATTTTGTTCCATTTGTCTAAAACTTAATTTTTCCCAATAAAAATCAATTGAGTTCTCTCGTTACAGATACCACTGTCCATCACCAGACAGTCAGTAAGCTACAGGAAGCACTGTTAGATTCGAAACCGGGACCTCCGCATCACAGTTTAGCGCGCTACCTACAATCTATCTATTATAATTAATTTATATGTCTCACTAAATTACGCTGCAGTAGTAGTAATTCTGTAATATATAATTATTGAGTATCGCAATTAAAGTGTCCTTTTTTTAATGAAGCAGACCAAACTGACAGTTTTGCACGATTTAGATGTAAAAGATTTTAAGAAAAATAAACAAACCTATATTAAATAAATTATGTCTTCAAATTATACAATATTTTAAGTATTGTAAACTCGCGGGAAATTTCTACCATCAATATATTTTTTTTTTGGTAATAGTGTAAAATATATAAACTATCATAACTATTATTTATCTTCTAAAACTCCATTTTCACTTTCTCTTTTACTCTTAGTAAAAGAGTAAGTATTGTGGTCGTGTCAAATTTTCGAACTCGAATTTGCATTAGAAATATATGTCTGAAAATGTTTTTTTAATGTTATGTGTTGATGTGATTTTTGTGAAAATCAAATACCCCCCCCCCCAATTTGCAGGAAGCTCCAACTTGATCGTCCATCAACGACGTCATCAAAGTCTCAGGTTAAATCCATCAATTGGAATTGCGGCAACTTTAGTGAATATCTTTTTCAGTTTTCTGGGATTCCCCCTCCCCCAAAATATGATTGAACCAAAGATCTTTCTTTAAACTGCTTAAATACTTATCTTTTTTTTTTTTAAACATTTCTTCAGGCTCTTCAGGGAAATTGATTTTTGGGGGAGCATCAACCTTGAGTTGTATCACTACAGTGAAATATATATAATTCCATCAGCTAAATAATAATTAAGATATATTAAATAAATAGTTAGAATTCCACGTTTCAAAAAAAATCTATTAACTAGAATTTGTGACTTTATAGAAATGGTTCTGGAGATTTCCGTAATTTTTTCGGAATCGGTTCAAATTATTTTCTTAAAACTTTGAATATAGTGAATATTTTATTAAGGCAAATTTAACTAATTCCCTCTAGGGAAATATGTGGAAATGGAGGCCGGCCCAATTTGTAATTTTCAATACAAATTTCAAACTATATAAAAGATAATGATGACTCATAATATAAACAAAACTAAAAATGACAACGTTCATTAGTGATATTAATAAAACAAATAAAATCTATTTTAAATAAACAAAAATTAAAATAGTATTTTAATTGTTTGCAAATGTTTATATACAATTTAGGCTTCGGAAAAACTAAAATAAACGATTCTAAGAAATTAAAAAAAAAAAAAAATGGGGGAAATAAACCAAAAATAAATAAATTCAGTCTTATCGCTGTTGTAATAATTTAAAAAGGTACTTATTATATCAGTTGAAGTGGTATTGCTGATAAGGTGTATATACAACACTCATAACAAAACAATATTGAGTAGTTCAATTTAACAAATATAACTGGGAGGTCGAAATAATGAATGAGTGAACTGGCCTCACTTCTGCAACAAGTTCTTAGCTTTATATGCGTAATAATAAGATCAAAACGCTTAATATGTCGCCAATAAACATTCAATGCAACACACATGAAGTCTCATGGCGTCATGATAGCAGAATCTGACTACTTGCACTTAAAACATAATTAGGATATTTTACAAATTGACTAAGGTAAGGAGAAAATAGAATTGATAGTTGATAGAGTAAAGTGAACGAACAAACAATGAATGAAGTTGGTAGCGTGATGAATGTGTAATAGAACGGTGTAGCGTTTCGCATAGTTTACAGAAAGATGTGACTCTTACTTGTTCTAACAATGGTGGGCTAGTATAGGGTAATATGGCGACTGATGTTTACTCTTTTAAGTTTATCTGGTGACTCACTCTTTAGCTTCTCAGATTGTATGGTTTTATTCAATTTTTCTCTTAACGCTTCTAGGTGAAATACATAACATCCATAGGGATGAGTATAATCTGGGGAAACTTAAAAACGGAGATTCAAAACAGTCCAATGGGTTGGTATATTAATTTACTGGCCACTCCTGAATCAACTCATTTGTAAACAAACTGACATATCTATAAGACGTAAATGCTTTAAATAAATTATTTTAGGCTGGGCCAAAAGGAACCAAAAAGAAAGAAAAAAAACAAAAATTGTCCCGAGTAGATACTGATGTATGGATTAGCTATAAAAAATTATGAAGGACATTACAACTTTAATGATGGATGAATAATAATTATAATTACACTATTCTCAAGGGTGACTATGCCAAGACATAAATAATTTATTATATACTAAATCTCATTATAATAAATATGTCCAAAATATTGAATATACTAGACCGTTACTTGAGTTCTTGTCCAAAAAAAAAAATATATAAATAAATAATAAACAAATTAAAAAAAAAAACGAGGTCCAATTAATTTTTACTTTCCCCTACTGCTAGTAAGACGGTCTTGTGACCGTATCAAATTTTCTAAAAGAGTTTTCACCGGAAATATAGGTATTAAGCCACTACCAGAGTATGAACAACTGGATTTTGGAAATTGGCCTCTTACTCTCTGTATGTATGTGTGCGCGCGTCGTCAGCATAATTCAAAAACTGAAAACCACAGAAAGCTACCAGAGAACGAAAAGCTTTCGGATGCACCAAATTACTGAACAGATTTTTCAGTTTCTTTGCGATTTTCTCGTAAACAGATCCAACAATTTTCTTTAAACTTGGTATACCAACTAATCATAATATGAGCTAGAACTTTTATATGAAACACTTTTCAACGGGAAAAGTTCATTTGAGGAGGCTTTCTTCTAAAGTGTCATTTCAATATTATTATATGATTTTATTGTCTATCAGGTATTAATAATAAGAATTTAATGATGTTTTTTTTTTCATTTATTTGTAATTTACATCTGTATATAAATACAATAGTAAATGTGTGGAAAGATACAAATCACCAGAGTCACTTGTGTGGAGAACTCAGCCATAAAAAAAAAAAAAGAAAAACATATGGCTTTACTTAGTTAATAATTTAGTTATTCATTAAACAGTCTCGAGGCCAGCCACGTTTCAATCGTCTGGGAGGATTATCTGGAAGGGTAGAGGAACTTAGCTGGTGTACTAAAGGATTCGGGTGAGTAGAGAGGGACAGATGGAACTTTTTGTATTCGGTTTTAGCAACTTCGGTTATGTAAGGAATATAGAGGCCTTGATGTAGGGTGAGATGGTACATAGAAGGGGGCATTAACAATTTTTCTGAGGATTTTGGATTGGAATTAAATTCGGCGGGAGATTTAATGTGTGACCAAAATTCCGAATTTGGAGAATATCGATTTACTGATTTACTAATTATAGGATGGACT
Organism: Triatoma infestans; assembly: GCA_011037195.1. Lineage (NCBI taxonomy): Eukaryota > Metazoa > Arthropoda > Insecta > Hemiptera > Reduviidae > Triatoma > Triatoma infestans. The sequence goes on along the minus strand of JAAEAF010010743.1, from coordinate 15,967 downwards.
ATTTATTTTAAAGAGGAGTATAATGCATTGTGACCTTGAAAGATCTATTGTATCCTCTACTGCTGCAACCTCTTCCAATTCTATTTGTTGAAAAAAAAAAAATCGCAAAATCTGCGAAGATTCTACGGACTATATCTCCTCGTCTAATACCTGATATATACCCAGGCAGTCTAAACTTTCTCTGGATGATATCTTCCCAATCCATCAGGAGGTACATTGGGGTCTCCACCGATTCCCCAAAGCGCAAATACGTTCTAGGCACGCTCAGCTTTTTCAGGTGCCCGGTCAGCCCAAGAAGCCTACTTTTGCTCGGACTGAAGCACGCCTCTGCTTTTTCCTGTCGTAACTGTCCAGGAAAATCTTTGCCCACCTCGGTTCTGGAAAAGAACTTTAGAAGATTCTCTTATGACTTGCTCCTCATTTCTGTGCTCTTTTTAAGACTGTTAGCATTAATATAAAAGGGTTGTGGAGGAAGCAGTGACTTGCCGTGCTTTTCCTTGCCACAGAGTCGAACATCTATCTATTAACTCTATTATTACTGTCCAAGCCATTAAGTTTACCAACGCATTCCTACCCCATTTCAGAACTGATACCATTTGGATTCAATGCTTTGAGAAATATCCGATAATAATTGTTGTCGACGCCGAACTGGACACATTTTCCAATTACGAATTTCCGCTTGGGAAACGAAACTTTGTAGAAAACATCATCAGCTTCAACAACTTTATAGAAAAGCCTAAGATCCCCCCCCAGACCTACTAAAATCTATTTTCCTGGAAAATGACCAAATAATAGTGATGAACCTTAGATTTAGATTTAATTGAATTAGATTGAATTCCAATTTCAAAGAATTATAATGAACTTTTTAACAAAACTTTTGTTCGAAAAAAACGGAAACAACAATTCTGAATTTCGACGACATTGTGTTTTTTTTTTAATTTTGATATCGGTATTTAAAAACATTCATACAGCTTTCTTCTCTCATTGTTGTTAATGCAATATTATAACATTACTTTAAACTTAAGATAATTTTACTTAGCTCTAATCTAATTACAGAGATGGTGGGGGAACATCTATCTACCCAAGTAATAGCTGAGACTGATATCAGAATAGAGTGCCAATAAAATCGAACAAACCAAAATAAAATTTCAAATTTAACGTCACAGATTTCTCAGGAACCCCCTCCAATTTTTTCAGAAAAATGTTTCAAATAAAAATGACATATATATATATATGTGCAAATTACATTCGAAGTTGAAAAAAAATAATTGTTGTAGCCATTTTTAAGAAAATCTTGAAAAACTAAAGAGAAAAAACGGTTGATAGATTTTTGACTAAAGCCTTTCCCATTAGATATGGCCGGTAGTGGTGCCCGAAACGGAATATCCAAGTTTAAGCTTCCTGCGATTTTTAGTTTTTGAGTTACAGGTTATTTATTTAATCATTTATTTTTTTACCTACTAAAGGAATACATTTCCAATGGAAATCCAAATTTTAAAAATCTGACGAAACCATCGCAATACCCTTTCTTAAAACTAAAGAAGAATACCTAAATTAATTCATTAAAAGGAAATTAAGATGAAAATTTCAATAGTAGGCGTCACCACAAAGTTTAATTAAAGAAAACAATATAATTATATAAAAATACTCCGTAGTTTTAGAATTGCGCACCTACTTAAAACATTGCTACAATTTACTAGCGTAGGTAGATAATAATGAATTATTTGTTAACATTTTATAAGAAAACAATCGAATGTAACCCAGAAATAAACATTAAACATAAAATCGATATAAAAACAAAATAGTCGATTCGATCATCATCTATAATTAGTAATATTTTCTATTTTAATTTTACTATCACCATTTTCGTTTCAAGGACAAAACAATTTTTTGTTTTTCTTTTATACAATACTTAAATCCACAAAAAGCAAACTAAAAAAAAAAAAACAATATAAAAACACATTATTTTTAAATATAAAATTTAACTTTATATATTTAGAATAATTAAAAAAAATTCTAGTACGAAACTTACAAAAGACTCGAAATTCTCTCACAATTCTCACAATGATAAACAATCAAAAAAAGTTTGAAGATTTTACTAAAAATTTGATGTGAAATAATTTCACGACTTTCTCTTATTCCTATTTTCAGAAAAGTTTTGCTTAAATTTCAAATTTTGCTCGTGTATCCAAGCATAAATATAACGCGGTATGTGCCACCATTTTAAATTTTACGTCACAGATTCCTCAGAACCATATAGAAGCAATTTTTACAGAAAAATCTTTCACAAAATAAAAGTAATATAGGTATACAAAAACCTAGTGTAGGCGCCTAGATAGTATATGAAGATTTGAAAAAAAATCATTGGAGCCGTTTTTGAAAAAACAAAAAATTGAAAAACCATTCATTCAGTAAAGTGGCACTTCCGGTTGATGGATTGTGCCCGAAATTTTCGTGTCTGGTACGGTGGTAATGTTTAAATGAGCTTCCTGCAATTCTTCGTTTTTGAGATATTCTGTTACACTCACGCACACACACAGACCATTCACTAAAAACACATTTTCGTACTCAAGACAGTTCAAAAAAAGTATTTCCGGTACTCAATTTTGAAAATTTGACAGGATAATTAATAATTTACACAAAACATGCACAACAATATGCTTAATATTAAAATAAATTTCAACAATAATGTTCAAATTGTTTACTATTGGTGGTATTAATTTGATTATATTAAAGGGAATAAAGATTGGCAAGATGATGTGAAAGTAAAGAAACCTAAATAATGATAATAATGTTATGGGAAACAGAAAATAAATAAACAACAAAAATCTTTCGTTATGTTAATCATGAGAATACTATGAATAATTATAAATAAAAAAACGAAATTAAAATAAAAACAATAATAACAACAACTGTGTATATTTATTGAATTTATGAGTCGTAACTATTTTTATAATAATGTTTAGATTTAGGTTTCATTGGTAAAAATAGGGGAAACATATATTCACAAATAAATAAATATTATGAACAACAGAAATCAAAGTTCAAAAACAATACAAGTTCCCCCCTCCCCTAATTTAACTGACACAGTTTTTTTATACATACGTTGTAAACATAGCACTCATGTAATCAACTTTTAAACATGTTATCTGTGAATGATATGAATAGTTGGTATAACTATGAATAAATTTTACATACGAAACGATAAAAATGCTACTACTTACATTGGAAATCGTCTAGTCAAAGGAATACTGTTATTTTTACTTTCTCTCTGTAAAAGGCAATATTGCGATCGTTAAATAAGAGTATTCACAGGAAATACATGTTTCGAGGTCCCGTGAGTAAGAAAAAAATGTTACCAGCGAATGCTCTGTATGCATGAACAAAATATTTGGAAATGGAAAAAACACAGAAATTTCAAATCTGATATTCTGTTTGGCGATCACCATTGGCCATTTTTAACATGAAGTTAAATGTCAAAATTTCTCAACCGGAAGTACCACATTACCGAATGGATTTTTCACTTTACTGGTATTTTTTTCGAAAAAAATGTTCCAACGATTTTCTTTAAATTTCATATATCAACTACATATTAAGAGCTACCACTTTTATTTGAAACATTTCTCCAAGAAAATATAATTAAGCGGGATTTTAAAGTTTAGAAAAATGAATGAAATTATAACTGTGTAAATTGCAGTAAGCGAAACTCGAGTCAGCGTTTGAAACACCAGACTTTTTTTTAAGACTATTTTGGTTGATGGTTTATGTTTAGTTTTAAGTGTTCAATATATTCTCTTTTTACGAAGTATTTTACAAATACTGAAAAAAAAAAATTACAATAACCTAAACTTTTTGTATAATGAATTAAACGAAAATGTAACATATCGGTAACCTTCCAAAATAAGTGAATGCTCTGCCAATTTAGTTCATGCCAGAAATTACACTATAATAAATAATCTAAATATGATTATAATAAACCTCATTTTAAAGGAAATGGTTTATAAAGACATACTCTTATTAAAGACGGATCTTATATTGTGGTTCCTTAGATGTTATTTGTACAAAGAGAATGTAGCCGGGTGTAAAGTTGTACAATCTGTAATAGTCAGGGAGTGTGTGTGATGGTGAGTTAGAGCTGCAGTTTGCCTAATGGGTTCGCTTAACCCACACGTATAGTTAGTGACAAATAAATACGCTACAGTTCCTTACGTGTACTGTGTGAATATTTTGGAGGTGTCAGATTTTGTTCGTATTGTTGGACTGGTAATACCTAAAAGAAGGACGCCAAGAAGTGGCTAGAATACTCCATTTCCCCTCTAAAACATAATATTCAATTTGAAACATCGCTAACATAAATTAAAAAAAAACAAAAAAAACATGAAATAACAAAAAACAACTAACAAACATGTGGGGCCCTGATAAAACTATGAATCAATTACGAGAATCCCCTATATTATTAAGCGACGGGACTGCATTAAATCACACAGGTGTTTTTATATGGAAATAAATAAATTATAGCTACATTAAAGCTTTTAAAACAAAGAGGAAGTTCCACGGAATCGAGTTACTATAAAACATATACAACTATTTCCGGCGAAATTCATCTTTTTGTTTTCTCAATGTTCCATATACTCGTACTTCATATAATTAAAAAAATAATACAGCAGAAAACCCTACATTATCAAACAGCATTGCAGTTTAGAAAAAAAACAACCAAAAAAATCTGGTGTGAAACACACACACGACGTTGCCTTAATACAGATTATACTATTTATAAAATTCGACAAATTTTTCCCAACCTTAAAAATAAATAGAAATTTCTACTCAGTCGCCCATAACATTAGTATAGATAGTGTATTATTATTGGCTGGCACAGATAGCAGGTAGAAATTGTTTATATTTACACTGTAATCTAAAAGATAGCGCCAAAACACTGCACAAACTTGGAATTATATCATTTGAAATGTAATGCGTCACAGATACCACAAAAAAAAAGCCTTTAAAAACGATTTTAATCAGAAAAATTGTTACACATAAAAGTGATAGGTTTTTATCTGTGCACTTAGTATCCCAAGTTTAAAAATCCCCCCCCCCAAACTCATAAACCTATTCTGTAAAGTTACACCTCCAGTGAACAGACTTCCTTCAAATTTGGAATTCTAACAATGTCTGCAATGTATATTAATGCATTACATACATTAATACATAAGTTGTGGAACCATAAATTGTACTGAAGTAATGGGAAATTAGAGGGTAACAGTTAAAAATGTAGTATATGTATATATGTAATAGTCGACTTATCGGCCAGGCAGTTTCCAAGGTAAAAAAAAATATATATACAATATTTGTAGTGTTTTTCATTTTATTTTATTCAAAACCAACGTTTCGGCAAACATTTTTTGCCATCTTCAGGGGCTCTAACCAGGCCCTGGCAAGTACACTCATGACCAAAAATGTTACAATAATTTTCTATCTTCTCATATTTTCAGAGAGGCTCTGAAAATCGCCAACTACAATTTGATAGTATACGAAATTTAAAGAAAATCTTTGCAGTCACTTTCTAGAAAATCGCGATAAAACTAAAAAAATAAAAATAAAAAATTCAGTAAATTTGCACTATCGGTTGATGGATTTTGTCTGAAACTGGGTACGTGGCTTCGTGTCATATGCGGCGGTACTGCCAAAACGGAATACCAAGTTTGAACATTCAGCGATTTTTCGTTTTTCAAATATTTTGTTCCCACACACGTACACACACCATTAATTGATAAATCAATGGGGCATGTTTTTGTTAATTTTGAAAAAACTCAATTACGAAAACTTGATATGAACCCAATACTCTACTAGGAGGGGTAACTAGGAGAGAAAATAAAAATAATAGGCGCGAGCCTTCCCTAAAAAGTGGCCATTAATTAGCTATATTTAAAATGTTGAAACTATCATAACAATTAGTATAATATTTTATGTTATAATTTAACTAAAGCATGTAAAGAATTCAGACTTATTTATAAAGAACAAAGAATACAGTCGAATAACCTTCCCTAGGGAAACCTAGCAATTTCAAACGTCGTCATACTCCTACATCAAGTGACAACAAGCTTTGCCTTCGTCATTTTGCTTCCTAAGAATATTTATATATGTATGTAAAATAAATATTAGAAAAACATTAATACTCACAAGAAAAAAAATGGGAAAAGCTCTCAAACTTAAATTGTTAAAAAAGAAAAACCAAGTTAAGAACAAAAAAAAACTACAATTCCGGTTAGAAGTTGGCACACCACACTTAAATATAGAATAATTATACCTAGATTTGCTGAAAAGAATTCCCATATACCTTTGAATTTTACCAGGCTCTCTTCATAGCCGTACTTCTCTTTAAATATGGACATAGGGGACAGCAAAGGGGTTTCCTGTTTTCCTTTCAACAACCAGAAGATAACGTGAAGTATAAAAACCAAAAATAATGTATCTTGAAAAAGTGACCAAAAAAAAAAAAAATTAAAAAAATGCACACAACTTAAAAAACTTAACAACTGAACTGTAACAAACTGAATGAGCAATAAACTGGTATAGGAATCCGGCTGCTATGACTTTACTAAAGAATTAAAAATAATAAATGGTGGGGCAGGCTGGGTAGGGATAAACGAAAGTGAACGGATATTGCCGAACCGCTGTGTTCGTTCATAATATTCTAGTGTGTAGGTTTTTCCGTGCGGGGTGCCGCTGCTACTACACCACCACCAACCACATCATCATAACACCCAGTGGAAGACGAAGAGGAACTGTGTGTGCGCGTATTGCTTTTAAAAGGTAATTTTTATGCTTACTCAACTGGTACCTAAAGTGTGACAAAGAAAGAACACCTCCTGCTTTTTTTTACATTGTTTGTACGGTTACATTTTTATAAGCCGTATGTGCAAATATGGGTTAAATGGCCAATTTTGTCACAAGCTTTAATTTACCTCATTAACACGAGTCGTTTGTTGTTATAAACAACAATTTTATTGATTACATCAAAATTTAATTTAAGAAATTTTTTTTTATCTATACATAAAGTAAAATAAGGGTGAGATTAGCTCAGTGGTAGCACACTGGATTTGTAACGTAGAGGTCCCACGTTCCAGTCAGCAGCGCTGCCCTTAGTATTTCTCTTCCTAGGAACCTCTACAGCTAACTGTCCGGAGGCCGGCAGTGCACTGAGAAAGCTCCTGGCGCCAAGGGCCATAGATGTTGACGCGCCTTAAATTAAAAAAAAAAAAAAATCTGGTGTGAAACACTCACACAACTTTCTCTTACTCCAGTTCTCAAAATGATAATTGACAAATTTTATAGTTTGTGTACCAAATTTAAATGAAATCGTCGAAAACTGAAAAAACTGTTCAGTAAAAGCGCACTTCCGGTTTACTAATTTTCTTGAAACTCGGAATTTCAGCCATCTATTTATTTCTAACTAATTATGGTTGGATGATAGAATTGTATAATCAACTAGGATAGCACTTTGATAAAAATCTAACCCCACCCCTCCCCTAAAAATGCCCTTAAAAGAATATTTCCAGATAAATGTTTTAGCTAAAAGTTGTAGATCTTTGCATGTTTAGTTTATATAGGAAGTTCCAAAAAAATCGTCGGAGCCATTTTTGAGAAAATTGCGAAAAAGTGAATAAATCATGTAGTAAAGTGGTAAAGTAAACGCACTTTCGGTTATCCGATTTTTTCAAACTCGGAATTTCAACAACATATTTAATTCTAATTAACATTATTTAGCTGACACAATTGTCTTACTAACTGAAATAGCACTTTAAATGGAAACCTAACCCCACCCCTCCCCCAAAAGTGCCCTCAGTGCATTTTCCCGGAGAAATGTTTCAATAAAAGTTGTAGCTCTTTGTATGTGTGGTTGATGTTTCAAGTTTAAAGAAAATCGTCGGAGCCATTTTTGAGAAAATCGCAAAAAGTAAAAAATCCAACTTGTAAAGTGTACTTCCGGTTGAGGAATTTTGACAGATAACGTACAGTCACAGACCCTGACCCTAAACGGAATATCAAATTTCAACTTCTACGATTTTTCGTTTTTGAGCTATGCTGTTCACATACATACATACATACACACACACACACACACACACCATTTGTTAAAAACCACTTTTTTGGACTCAGGGGACCTCAAAACGGATATTTCCGGTGAAAACTCGATATCGAAAATTTGACACGATTACAATACTTCCTCTTACTAGGAGTGAGAGAAAGTAAAAATTAAAATAAAATAAAGGAACCATTTATTTTTCTTTATTTTCTACCAGAACCCTCCAATATCAATTTTCCTGGAAAAAATATTTGAAATACAAATGAAAATGGTAGGCCTATATTTATGTAGTTAGTTAGCTAATTTTAAAAGTCGCTTAGATTTTCTCTTCCTAGAAGCCTCTACAGCTGCTCACTGCCTGGTGATGGACAATGTTGAGTGTAAGTTGAGAACACTGCCTGGAACTCTAGGCTGTGCACTGAGAAAGCTCCGGGCTCCAATGACCTACTTAAATTTAAGGACGTGCTTTAAATTAAAAGAAAAGAAAAAGTAAAATAAAATTTTTAATTAAGATTTTTAAAAATAATATTTTTTTTAATAACTCTTAAAGGAAAAATCGCCGGAACTTCAAACTTGATGCTCCATTTAGGTACCACCATCACAACTGACAATAAAGTTTTGGTTTAAAGTCCATCAACGGGAAGAGTGACTTGACTGAATTTTTTTTTTTCAATGTTATCAGATTTTCTCGAAAATGACAACAACGGTTTTCTTTAACTTCGTACACTGTTTGTCCAATCAAATGCCAAGCACTTATGTTTGATACAGTAAAACTGATTTCCCATACAAACAACGTTAAGCTTTCCTATAATGTACCGCTTCAGTATAATCTATGCTTCTATGTACCTATTCAAAGCACATTAAAAGCACTGCTAGAATTCCAAATTCAGAGAAAATCTGTAAACTGTAAGATCGGATTTCAGGTTTGAGATAGGTTTGTGGTTTTTGAATTTTTCAAGAAAACGGCTTCAACTATATTCTTTAAAGGTGGAATGTTAATTAGCCATACATACCATTTTTATGTGAAATATGTTTTCTGACGAATTGATTTTAGGATTTCTGAAGAATTTATGATTTTAGATTTGAAATTTTAGCAGGTTTATATAATGTTGTTATCGATGCTGTTTTCTGGATTACAATGCAATCACTTCAAAATACCTGCAGATTCATATAGCCCCCACTACTGTTCCATGTTTATGTTAGGGCAAACTATAAATTCAAGTTTAAAGATAAACTTGCCAAGTTGTATCACTGTTAACGGCAATAAGAGAATGACTTGTCTGAGTGTTTTGCCCTAGTCTTTTTTTACTCTCTCTTTTTTCTTAGGGGATAGTGTACTGCGACCTGCAAGATCTATTGTGGCCCTCGGAGTCTACTCAGTGCACCGCCGGCCTCCGCACAGTGTTCTTTCATTCAGTAGTGGAGCTGCAGAGGCTCATGAGATAAGAAAATTTACGGGCAGCGTGGCTGGAGTCGAACTCGGAGATCTGCTCATGGGGCCCTGTGTGCTACCACTACCCTTTTACCTTTCTCACATTTATAAGAAGAAATTGCAGGAAAAAACACTGCTTTATGACAATAGAAGGGACGTATGATAAAGAACTATAATTCCAAACGTCATTTCCTTTAATAATATCTCTTAAGTAATGTAAAAGAGGAAATACTGCAATCAAAATTAAATTTGCACAGGAAATGTCTGTCTGATATAAAGCTTTTGAATATGAAATTAAATTTGAGAGGCAACTAAATGCTTTGCCATTTAATAATTAAATTTGACATGAATATTTTGTTGTGATTTACTTTATCGTCCACAATACGTCCACTCTTCTCAAATTTATCGTCCACAATACTTACTTTATCGGTCCGGAAGGGCACCTAATAATGAAGCGTGGTGCGAACAGCTAACTAAAAAAAAAACGGGAAGTTAAAAGTTGATATTCTCTTTCTCTTTAGATTGATCTCCCTAGGATTCCGGACATGAAGCTTTCGATCAAAACCGGATAGGTACCATTTTGCCTCAATTATTTTCAGGTGCCATATTTGTCCGGCTCAACTAACTAGGTATTATGAACGATAAATTTGGAATGAGGAACGACAGAAATGACAAACCATAACAAAATATTCATAAAAAGAAAAAAAATATTTCAACGAACGAGACAAATTATGTATTTTCTACGATAATATTGTGTGCATTCATAATTTATGTTTGGCTTTATGATGATATATTTATCACATGTATTTCATGTGATTTTGTTGTGTATTTTTTACAGCATTTTTGTTATCATTATACTGAAAATAGCGTAAGTGAATATGCAATGATGTATATTGCACAATGACATCCAACCTTTTTGATAAGTACGTAGTTCAAAATTAAATTTATTTTTCTTTAATTGCAACCAGTGGTTCAATTGTTGTTTGTGTAATTATAAAAGTAAATTAAAAATGTATATTGACAAGATTTTATTTAGATTAACAATATATTTAATAAATTAAAGCATCTTTGCCAATAAATTGTTTATTAATATTCACTGAATTAATATTTTTCTTGATTAAAACCACTTTTAGATTTAATTTATTTTTTAAACTCAAATTATTGGAAAAAAAATTTTCGCCGAAAGTGAACGAGTGAGTGAAACAATAAAGTCCAACCACCTGATCGCTAAATTATTATTTATCGGGTAATTGCCCGAATAAATGTTGGAAAATGCAGCTAAACCTAATAATTACAATGATAACATTACACATAAATAATTTTTTCTGTGCTTACAATATATTTTGCTGCAGTAGTATCAATTATTGTCTTTACAAATACTTAATTTGTCGTGTTCTAAGTATATATTTTGTCTTCAATTGCGACTATGTTGTTGTGCTGTTATGTCAGATTTGTCGTAATTTGTAATGCAGTTTAATATTCCCTATTATTATTTTTTCTTTCCATTTTTCGCGATTTTCTCATTAACTTTTCTTTTTTTTTTTAACAATATATATATATATATTCTTAACTTAAGGATTAGGTCAATTCAAAGCCATTTAATAGTCTCCTAACAATAATATACTTGAGTAGTTAACGCTGACGTTTCAATCCTGTTATGCGGGTCATTTTCCAGATCTGATAATATACTACTTTTTTTTTTCTTTTCTTTTTTAATTTATGAATGAAGTATTTCCTTATAAACGAAATGATATAATTTCTTATTTTTTATAAAATTCATTATTTTTAAATTTTATCTGTTTATTAAGTTTTGTAAAAACTGTCGGTAAAAACAGAAAAGGTACATCCTAATGACTTGTATAAACTAAGTTATGTATCATAGCAATTTTAAGATAATATTTGATTGCCAAAAAGAAATTGATACCAATACAGATTTATAAATGATATTTTAACTTAATGAAGTGGATTTTTATTAGTTCCTAATAAGAGAAAGAGATATGTGCGATCCCGCGAGTAATCATAATATTTTTCTATAAGTTTTATGACACAATTTAATTTTTGGTAAGTTGATAGATATATTATAATTGAAAATTAGGAAAGACCTATAAATTATAATTGTATGTGAAGAATGAATATTGTAATGAAATGTATTATTTACGAAATAATTTCTGATTAAATCTTACTTGTGTATATGTGAACTTGTCGCGTAAGTTTACCATCATTCGGTCTATATTATTGGCTGTACATTATAAATGTTTGAACTTCTTATAGTATAATATAATTGTAAGTATAATAATTAGTTAACCTAATCTATGTTGGTACCATTAATAAGTAAATAAAATTCTTAAAACGAGGTATTTAATTATACTGAATTGGTTTAAAGAAAGGTTTCCAGCTATTAGAAAGAATTACTGGAATTGAAGTGGGGAGTATCCCAAGATGTTTTATAGCTAGTATTTTTTTTTTGTTTTGTTTATTTAGGAATTTACAATCTGTATTACATATATACAATAGGCAAATAGGAAGTTCAATAATGAACTGTAGGCTGTGAGAAGGTAGGAGGAGAGAAACTACCCAGCGGTACCACTCTCCACGGGACACCAGTAGCACTGATCAGTCCCGAAGGAAATCTCGGGGCCACTGGCGATTCAAACGGCGAGGCGGATTGTCTGGGATGGTAGTGGAGGCTAGAGATTGTACAAAAGGAGAGAGTAGTATGCAGTTTATGATATTTTGTCTTGGCAAGTTGTTGTACGAAAGGGACGTTGAAGTCATTATGGAGCGTAAGGTTTGAGACGTAGAAAGAAGCATCAACTATCTGACGAAGTAGCTTAGATTGGAATGTCTGAATGGTGTTTAGGTTTGTAGCTTTAGCTGAACCCCACAATTCAAGTCCGTAAGTCCAAATTGGTTTGATTACAGAAATATATATCAGTCTTTTGAGTTTAGTAGGTAATTTGGATCGTCTTCCGATAAGTCTGTAAACAAGTTTGGCCCTTATAGTCAGTGCATGTCTTTTAAGTCTTGTGTGCGGGTTGCACGTGAGTCTTTTGTCAATGAAGAGCCCAAGGTAGCGCACCAGATCTGTTACAGGGAGAGGATTGTGATTGAAGAAGACTGGAGGATAGGAGCCCCGCCGGAGAGTAAATGTGGCATGTTGGCATTTTTGTGGGTTCATTTTAATTCGCCACTTTTTTGCCCATGATTCTATTGTATTTAAATGTGTCTGTAAATTGTGTGAAGCTGATGTGATGTCTGCACTTGTTGCGTTGAATGGCTGTGTCGTCTGCATATGTACAAAGTAGTGTGGATGGATTTGTAGGTATGTCTGATGTGTACACTGTGTAAAGGACGGGACCAAGTATACTCCCCTGCGGCACTCCTGCCCCCACTGATGAAAAGGAAGAGAGTGCTGTGCCACGGCTGACCTGAAAGAACCTTTCTGATAGATAGGAACGCAGGATGAGAAAATAGGTAGAGGGAAGACATTTTTTCAGTTTTTACAATAAACCAGGATGTCACACGCGATCAAAAGCCTGGGTAACATCTAAAAATGCCCCCGTGCAATACTGTTTTCTCTCCAGGGCTGAAGCGATCTCGTCTACTACCCTGTGGCACTGCTGAATATTTTCCTTCTATATCACTCCTGAATATTTTGTGCTATGTTTCCTTCTGAAGCCAAACTGATGGTTAGGCCCAACAGCAAGCTCCGCAAATATGGGGCTGATGCGCTTTAGATAGCTAGCGTATAAAAGTTATGTACGACCCACTATTGAATATGAAAATGAGCTATTGATCACTGCCCCTCACAACGCTGCTGAAAAGTTAGATATAGGATCCAAAACACAGTTCTCAAAATTATTACCGGTGCCCTAAAATCCACTCCAATAAATGCTATGCAGATCCAGACCGGTGTTGAATCATTCACATTCCGTAGCAAGGAGGCTGCCTTGAACTTGCATGAAAGACAGCAGTGACTCAGCAGGGTCTATTGGAAGGAGTACAGACCGACCTCAAAAAGACTTAGGATGCAAGAGTCCTCTGCTTTTATAAAGTACAAAGCCTCGGAAGAATACTGGGCTAGATTTTAGTCCAAGCGATGAATTTCAGCAATTCAGCCAATGGAGTGTTTAGTAAAGTACTGTTGAGGATTAAGAGGAAAAAAACGCTCAGACTTTTGTTGCAAAACAATAAAAAGGACTGAAGATTTTCAGTAATATCCCTGATTTGAAATTTGGAATTTAATAAAAAAGTGGAAATGTTATTTTATTGGAAAAAATGTAATAATGTCACAGCGTAAGAGCTATACAATAAAATTTCTTGGTCAATATTTTAAATAAAAGTAATCAATTATCCACTTCATTATGTGATGTTTAAATACTTGATAATTGTAAGGATCATCTTCGAGTAAACACTGATCAAAGAAGAGATATTTCTGGTAAACTCGATTTTGACCGAAGACTTGGTGTCAGATGATAATATTAAAACGGAAATCAAACCTGATTTTTAGGATTTCTCTTGTAGTTTTATTATTGTGTTCACATGTACAAAAAGTAATCTAGAAAACAGGATATGAACTCTTTACTTCCATTTACAATAAGTAGGCATTTTTACAAGTGCTCATGAAGGCCGAAGTGGGCGAGTTTAGTTGGCCAGCTAGTCATTGTTTCATGTCATCGTCTTTACAGCGATTTACAAAGCGATCAGCAATTAACTTACCTAGTTTTCCAATATTACTCACATGAGTGGGTCGATAACGGTATAGCTTTCACAGAAAACAAGCCCAAAATCATTCGTGCCAAAGACGTACGTTGTTTAATCATTGGACCAAAAGCTTAAACGTTTAAAAGTTCGTACCCATCAAAAAAAAAAGAAAAGTCAAACGGAAATATTGAATGTTGCGAATTTAAGTCATTAAAAACATAATGGTAATGTAATAATTATTTAAACTAAAATAGAAAACACATACTTAACCGACAGATATAGGTCAAAATGAGATTATGGTAACTATGAGGTCTTTTTTTAAAAAAAAGACAATTATATATTATTATATATATATATATAATTGATAAGCAATGTGCTACAGACACTAGTAAAGTGTAGGTGGGGATCAACAATAGTACTAAGAGGTGGATTGGTGACGTCATGACGTAGCAATTGTGGGAGGGCGTCGTCATGATGATGTAAGGAGGTGGTGGAATGTCGCGCGCCGCTCTCTAGGCGGTAAAATTCAGGGCGGGGTAGTAGACCACCAGCGGCAGTTTTATAACTACCTGGAATAGTTGCTCCACCTGGAGCACCCATACCTGTACCTATGTTAAGTGACCAGCGTGTTAACAGTGGCAACAACATACACTGCATTGCAAGATGTTCAGCATTTATTTATCTAATTCAGCAATTATTTTTGTTTATTTTTTTTTTATTTACTTCTCACAGCTTTAAGAAAAAGAAAGTACTGCGGTAAAATAAATTTTCGAAACTCTGTTTCACTGAATGGCCAAGTATAGCATGAAAAAGTATTTTTTACGAATTGTCTCTATGTATGTTGTGGTGGTTGGTTCCGCAGAGCTGGAAAGCATCAGAGACATTTTCCGTGGTAGCCTGCTTCATTTTGTGGTCATCGACCGGTTTCGGGCGTTCGCCCATCTTCAGGATGCGTTTTTCAGACAGTGTGCCAACACAGACTCGTATAGAGTAACTTAGTTTCACACTAACTTTAAGGAGTTAGTGTGAAACTAAGTTACTCTATACGAGTCTGTGTTGGCACACTGTCTGAAAAACGCATCCTGAAGATGGGCGAACGCCCGAAACCGGTCGAGATCCACAAAATGAAGCAGGCTACCACGGAAAAATGGGTCTTGATGTCTCTATGTAGTTTTATGTGAAAAAAGCATAGATGACACAACTACAAATCATAAAGCTCAATAAAATCTACAAAAAATCAGATGAATATTTTATTTTACATATCTTAGAGGGGGCGTTGACCCGAAAAATTTTGGCAACGTGAAGTGTAGTTGTGTTTAATTTTCTTTGCCAAACATTTCGGGTCAACCGGGCCCCCTTAAGAGTATGTAAAATAAAATATCATGGCTTGAATTGTTAGGATATTTTTATTGAGCTTTATGATTTGTAAGTTGGATCTATGGCTTTTTCACATAAACAACATACATAGAGACATCAGAGACACTTTCGTGTAGCCTGTTGATTTGGTGGTCATCGACGGTTGGGCGTTCGCCCATCTTCAGGATGCGTGTTTCAGTGTGCCACAAGATTGTATAGAGAAATTAGTTCCACTAACTGAGCTCAGTTAGTGTGAAAAACTAAGTTTGCTCTGTGCAAGTCTGTGTTGTCACACTGTCTGAAAAACGCATCCTGAAGATGGGCGGACGCCCGAAACCGGGTCGATGACCACAAAATGAAGCAGGCTACCACGGAAAATGTCTACTGATGTT
>JAAEAF010010742.1:0-25779 GCA_011037195.1 Triatoma infestans | reverse complement strand
ATATCCCAGAACCTAAAATAATTTTCTTCCGGAAAAATGTTACAGATAAAAAAAAAACAAAAAAAAACTGGTGTGAAACACTCACACGGCTTTCTCTTCCTATAATTGTTTTTTTTTTTCAATTTAAGGCGCGTCAACATCTATGGTCATTGGCACCCGGAGCCTTCCCAGTGCACTGCCGGCCTCCGGACATGTTCTCTCGTTGGACAAACAACACTGTCCATCACCGGACAGTGAGCTGTATAGGCTCTTAGGAAGAAAAAAAATCTAAGGGTATGTCCACACTTGTGCGCTTTCCTCTTCCTCTTCCCTTTCAACTTGCGCTTCCTCTTTCCATTTCAACATGCGTTGCGCATGCCTTTCGAGCATACCTCTTAAGGCATTCAATTTGTAGTCCACACTTCATCCGTTCAGTGTGCATTTTATCGATGGATTCAAAAGGCGGCATTAGCTATTTATGCAGGTTACCAGTTTTTGAAAAGTGCACGAAAAAGAAAAAAAAAACAGCGAGCTCTCATCTTATGAAACTATTTGCAACTGATCTTAATAAGGGCTTGCCGAAAAAAGTATTTAATTACAGGCTATCCGAGAGCAAGGAGAATCGTTGAAAACACTTTTGGATTAATGGCGCCAGCTTTCAGAATTTTTCGTAAGCCTATAGAAATTACAGTGATTGGGACTGTGATTGATATAGTGTTAACTTGTCTTCTACTTCATAATTTTCTCCGGGCGCAGCCGGATGCAGCAAGACAGTATTCACCATCTGAAAGGTTTTGAGCACGAGCATGAAAGCACTGGTGAAGTTATTTAAGGCACATGGAGAGAAGTTACTTCCAGTGATAATGATATGAGACCTCTACAACAAGTACCACGGGAATAAGCATCACTTCTCGCACTTTTGTTGCCATAAAATTTTGAATTTACATCCCAAAAAAACTGTTTGAAGATGATAATCTTCTATAAAATCAAGTGTCCCTTGATTACCAGACATAATCAGAAATCTGCTGTGGGAGGTATTATTAATTAATAATAATAGTTGAATAATATTTGTTATACGTATATACATCGATGCTATTGTACATATCGATTATATACAACAGTGAGAATAGTTAGTAGTACCAAGATGGACGCTAAAGTTGAATAAAGTAATTATGTGGTGACCACAAAGTGTATTAACACACCTTAAGTATCCTAACATAACACTAAAGTATAAAAATATAACAATATCATTACTAATAAAATTATTATTAAAATAATACTTAAATAATATTTAAAATTAATTATATAATATATAACCAATAAAAATATCACACAACACGTAGCGAGATCAACAAGACGCATAGAATGTTGAACGAAAATCCAAGTGAGTTGGATTCACGTGCGCTATGGTTGCGTCATGAAAATAAAGGCCAATTCAACTTGCATGAGGTATGCAATAATGCATGCCTCTCGTTCATCACACCGTGCGCTATGACGCATGCCTCTCTTGAAAGAAAAGTTGCACCATTGTGGACATACCCTAAGGGTAGCACAGCTGGACTCGAACCCGGGTCCTCCATGGGAGTCCAGTATGCTAACCACTTATCTATTCCCTTCCTTCTCTCTTCCTAATAATTATCACAAATTTAACTGACACATTTTCTTTAAATTTGAAAATTTTGTCCAAACTGAGTTGCTCAACTATACACGTGAAGGTGCCTAGTTTTAGAAACAAGGTAACTCAATTGGAACGTTATATTTACAGCAGCGATTGAAATCAATAATTATTTATATTTTGTAAAAAAAAAAACATATTACGACTTAAGATTTTTATTTTTTGTTTTTAGAAATCATTTTTACTTTCTCTGACTCCTAGTAAGAAGAGGAAGTATTGTAACCGTGTCAAAATTTTCGATATCGAGTTTTCACCGGAAATATCCGTTTTGAGGTCCCCTGAGTACAAAAAAGTGGTTTTTAGCAAATCGTCCTGGGTGTCTGTGTACAGATAGCTCAAATACGAAAAACCGTAGAAAATTGAAACTTGATATTCTGTTTAGGTATCACCATGGGATCTGACAGTGGGTCATCTGTCAAAATTCCTCAACCGGAAGTACCAATTTCCTAGTTGTTTTTTTTTTTCACTTTTTAGCGTTTTTCTCAAAAATGGCTCCGGCGATTTTCTTGCAACATGGTATATCAACTACACATACAACGAGCTACAATTTTTATTTGAAACATTTCTCTGGAAAAGTTCATTTAAGGGCACTTTTAGGGAAGGGGTAGGGTTAGGTTTTCATCTAAAGTGCTATTTCAGTTTATTAAACAATTCTATCATCTAAATAATGTTAATTAAAATTAGAAGATGTTGTTGAAATTCCGAGTTTCAAAGAAATCGGATAACCGGAAGTGTGTTTATTTACCATTTTACTAAATGATTTTTTTTTTCACTTTTTCACGGTTTTTCTCAAAAATTGCTCCGACGATTTTCTTGAAATACTATATATAAACTTTATTTAAATACTATATATAAAGATTTTTATTTAAAACATTTCTCTGGGAAAATTCATTTAAGTGTACTTTTGGAGGAGGGTTGGGGTTATGTTTTTCTCTAAAGTGGTATCATAGTTTTGATTATACAATTTTATCATCCAAACAAAATTAATTAGAAATAAATAGATGGCTAAAACTCCAAGATTCAAGAAAATTAGTAAACCGGAAGTGCGCCTTTACTGGACAGTTTTTTTTTTTCAGTTTTCCGACGAATTTCATTAAATTTGGTACACAAACTATAAAATTTGTCAATTATAATTTTGAAAACTGGGGAGTAAGAGAAAGTTGTGTGAATGTTTCACACCAGATTTTTTTTTTTTTTTAATGGATAAATTCAAGTTTTCTTCCCATGGGGGGGGGGGGGGAATTAAAATTTCGTTTCTCTAAAAATTAACTACCTATTTTTAAAAAATACATAATTAACTAAAACTAAATAAAAATAAACTTGAGAAGAATTTAATATCAAAACAGTAACCAGCTCTAAATGTGTAGACGATAGTCTATACCGCAGGGCATTCAATCTGAATTTTATTGAATATGAATTTATCTACTGTTTGTTTATAATCGCGTATAAAAACAATCGATTATTAGCAATAATAAAACATATCGATTATCAGGCACGATTATTTATATTTTGAGAGAAATAATAAAAAAAATCTCAGGAACTCTAATTTCTGAGAAAAAAAACACAAAATCTCTCAAAGCGTAATAATAGTTAATTTATTGTCAAGAAATAAGAAAAATATTAACGATTAATTTTTACTTTTATACAAAAAAAAAAAAAAAAACATATAGAATTTTTAAAAATATCGATAAAACAAAATAACACTCATTTATCAACTCATAAATTTTGCAAAATTTTTCACAATATTTAACTTAAAATTAGTGAGTAGTTATTAAAGTGGGGGGGCTTACTAATGCGAATTAATTTTTAGATTTTATAAATAACTCTTATATTCAAATCCCTGATTTACAACGCTACCACTAACCCCAGTAATACTGGTTGTGCAATTTTAGAGATATAGCTAATAACTCAGCTCATCAAAAATCAAATTTTAAGTCAAGAGAAAAAAAATCTGGTGTGGAACACTCACACAACTTTCTCTTACTCCAGTTCTCAAAATTATAATTGACAAATGTTATAGTTTGTGTACCAAATTTAATGAAATTCATCGAAAACTGCAAAAAAAAAATTGTCCAGTAAAAGCGCACTTCCGGCTTTCTAATTTTCTTAAAACTTAGAATTTTGAACATCTATTTATTTCTAATTAATTTTGTTTGGATGATAGAATTGTATAATCAACTTTAGCGGAAGCTGTAACCCCACCCCTCCCTTAAAAATGCCCTTAAATGAATTTCTCCAGAGAAATGTTTTAAATTAAAGATATAGATCTTTGTATGTTTAGTTTATATATGAAGTTTCAAAAAAATCGTGGGAGCCATTTTTGAGAAAATTACGAAAAAGTGAAAAAATATCGTTTAGTGAAGTGTTTAAACAAACGCACTTCCGGTTATCCGATTTCTTTTGAAACTCGGAATTTCAATGACATATTTAATTCTAATTAATATTATTTAGATGACAGAATTGCCAAATAAATTGAAATAGTAGTTAAGATGAAAACCTAACCCCACCCCTTCCCTAGAAGTGCCCTTAAATGAATTTTCTCGGAGAAATGTTTCATATAAAAGTTATGTGCTCTATGTATGTGTAATTGATATGTAAAGTTTAAAGAAAATAGTCGGAGCCATTTTTGAGAAAATCGCAAAAACGTAAAAAAAAAAAGGGTAAAGTGGTACTTCCGGTTGAGGAATTTTGACAGATAACGCACCGTCAGATCCCATGGTGATACCTAAAACGTAATATCAAGTTTTAACTTTCTACGGTTTTTCGTTTTTGAGCTAAGCTGTTCACATATATATATATACACACAGACACCATTTGCTAAAAACCACTTTTTTGGACTCAGGGGACCTCAAAACGGATATTCGTGGTGAAAACTCGATATCGAAAATTTGACACGATTACAATACTTCCTCTTACTAGGAAGTTAAGGGAAAGTAAAAAAATGTTACAGCCGATTTCATGAAAATTCCAAAAATTCAGAATCTTATAAATAATATCGCATTTGCAGTTTACCTTTTATTCTTTATACATAGAATTCTAGCAATGCAAATAAATGTAACCTTAATATTTTATTAAGATGGTAGAAACGTACTTTTCTTTTACTAAAGTGGCACTTTAAAGGGAAGGTTATAATGACATTGCTCTAGCCTCCACCCATAAACCATAAACATCAATTTTTTCTAGAAACATATGTTTCAAATAAAATACTATGTCATTGTATATGAGAGTTTGCTTTGCATTATTCTGTAAGATTGCATTTCTGCGAACGGGATTTTCAGCGAACGAAAATCTTTTCTACATGTAATATGTAAATGAGTTATCTAGTTCTGCACTTCCTGAAGTTTTTTTCATTTTTGAAACATTTTGTTCAACTCCTTTCTCTCACAAATTCATACTCAGACACAACAACGTACACCTGTTGGTTTACTAATTGCTACTAAAATCATTTTTGTATACTCAAGAGGATTCTCTAAATTACATTTATTATATGCTTGTACATTTTAATTTCTGCAATATATAGTTAACATTTTAAAAATTCAAATCCATTCCATTTATTCTTTAGAAAAAGATTTACAAAAATTGAAATTTATAATTTTGCTTTGTTAGTCCTGCTTTAATTTGTGTTCCTGATCCGGTTTAAGAGTTCTCCCATCATCAGGATGTCTTGATGGAACTATGTCTGAGATCGTTAATCATCAAAAAGTTTTTTAGGGAAAAAATCTTTGCAAGTGTAATGTCACATCAATGTCAAGTGGCTCCAGCCAGCCGCTATCTTCATAAAAGATAACAAGAAGAAAGGATAATTTATAACTAGTGACCCCCAGCCAGCCGCTGTCTTCAAGACAAGAGCCGCGCCAAACAAAAGCCTTTTCAAAACAAGGGTCAATACACACGGTCAAAGACAAGCACCGCTAAAAGGATCATTATTGTACAGAAGCCACTTGGCCGATATTCCTTCAGACAAGGGCCAACAAACACTCAAGGCTATCAGTCTTTGAAAATCACCGATGGGCGACCATCTGTCGCCAAATCTGGCCACTGACCTAAATCACACTGGTCACAGACCTTACCAAGGTCGGCACACTGCGAGAGATGTCTTAGTGTGAGTACTACTTTCACAACTGTCAATGTGTGAGTAACACTAATATAAACTTCGCCCCACTGGAGGAGGGGATCATTATATCATTATAGTTTCAACGAGCATTACAGCTTCAACGATCAGTACAGCAACAGTTTCGCAAGCGCGTCCCTATACAAGGTTTAACTTATAATTATTATCATTCAATCAAACATTTCATAGTTGTGCATCTTAGTTTTATCTACTTAAATCATTTTAAATTATTTGTAGTTTTATCTCTTTTAAATTATTTATTTATTTCTATCATTTCATATTAATTGTAGTTACCAATTGACACATTTAAATTATTGTTAAAATATAGTCTATTTTTGTAAATTCAGTGTTCGTATTTCAAGTAATAACTCTCTAAAAATCTC
This sequence comes from Triatoma infestans, assembly GCA_011037195.1. Taxonomy (NCBI): domain Eukaryota; kingdom Metazoa; phylum Arthropoda; class Insecta; order Hemiptera; family Reduviidae; genus Triatoma; species Triatoma infestans. Next base: position 19,631 of record JAAEAF010010742.1, on the reverse strand, counting down.
TAAACTAACTTCCGCCTATTCTTCATATCAAGTCCCTCTTCCTGACATCTGAACTCCATTACCTCTGGAATCCGATAACTGATTCCAATACACAAGAATGCAATGTGATAGTATCTAAAATCTACCTATCTTTGTTATTGAAATTAATATCAAAATTGAAAAAGCTTAAAGTTTTCTTTCTAATTCTTTGTTATCACAAAACTTTAATTTTAATTAAATCTAATTAAACAAAACATAAAACAATTACAAAAGTATTATAAAAATTTGTAATTAGTTCCATTAAATTAAATGGAGCGAAACTTTACAACTGTATAATACACTTAATAGAACTGTTTTCCTAATTAAGATAATTATGTTAACAGTTTGCAGCACTAAATTATAGTATAGAATATTGTAATTAAATTAAATAAATACAATTTAAATATTAATTAATAATAACAAATATTGTAAATTACTTACTATTCGAATACCATGTATAGCATTCCCTCTGAACTGTAAGTTTCCAATAATTCTACTATGTGCGGATGTTTCAGCATATGACATATTGTAGCTTCTCTTTTTAAATCTATAAACATAGAAATAGATTAATATTAATTTTTATTAATTGAAATATTTATTTTTTTTTTAAATAGAAGATATAAATAAAAAATAAAAAATATTTTTTTTAGCTTCATAAATTATAAAAATAAATGAAGTATAAACCAATGATTTCGTAACTAATATTAAATAAATATAAGGTTATAGAAAGATTTAGTTTTGCTATTGGGCGAAGATTACTTGTGTAAGAGGAAGAGCTACAATAATCAGCAAATAAATATATTGCAATTTTTTGTTTTCTGCGGATTATAATAATATAAATATAGTCTAATTATAATAATTAGTATTCATAATTTTATTGTTTACGTTAATTGTAGCAAAAGTTTGTTGATGGTAAAATTGATTAAAAACATAAAACTGACACTATACACAAATTCATATTTAAAGTTCCTCGCTGTATGTGCAAAAGACTGTAGTACGGAGAGGGAAGAGTGGAGGGTAGAAGGACCGAGCAAAGAGTTACGATGTTGGTAATATGATGAATGTAAAATAATGGAATTGGCTGTTCTGAGCCAGCTGGAGTTGCTTGTACTAACGGTGGTGAGCTAGTGTGGCCTAGTTTGATTGATCTTAAGACTTGTTGATTCCTTAAAGTTGGATCTGGCGACAACTCTTCAAAGTTAATGTGGCAACTATATAAATACCTCAGATTACCGGCATATTTATCTCAGTTTATCCTACCTACACTGACAGCTTCTAAATGAGAGGCAAACTGTCCTAGTTGGAGCTAATTCTTCAATACATGATTGTGGGCGTTAGTGAAGGAAGGTAATACATAGTTAAAGTGAGCATGTAGGCCACATTCTTGGCTGATAATGGAATTATCGAATCCAGCTTTTGTGTGACAGAATCTGCTCGCTTGTTTTCGTTACTTTTATAAAAAAAAAAAAATATGGTGTGAAACACTCACACAACTTTCTCTTACTCCATTTATCAAAATTATAATTGAAAAATTTTATAGTTTGTGTACCAAATTAATTCAAATACGACGAAAACTGAAAAAACCGTTCAGTAAAAGCGCACTTCCGGTTAACTAATTTCCTTGAAACTCTGAATTTTGGCCATCCATTTATTTCTAATTAATTTTGTTTGGATGATAGAATTGTATAATCAACTATGATAGCACTTAAGAAATAACATAACCCCGCCCCTCCCCTAAAAAGTGCCATTAAATGAATTTTCCTAGAGAAATGTTGTAAATAAAAGTTGTAGCTCTTTGTATGAGTAGTTAATATATCAAGTTTTAAGGAAATCGTAGCAGCCACTTTTGAGAAAATCGCGAAAAAGTGAAAAAATCATTTAGTAAAGTAGTAAAGTAAACGCACTTCCGGTTATCCGATTTTTATCAAACTTGGAATTTCAACAACATATTTAATTCTAATTAACATTATTTAGATGTTAGAATTGTTTAATAAAGTGAAATAGCACTTTAGATGAAAACCTAACCCCAACCTTCCCCCGTAAGTGCCCTAAATGAATTTTCCAAGAGAAATGTTACAAATAAAAGTTGCAGCTCATTGTATGTGTAGATGATATACCAAGTTTGAAGAAAATCGTTGGAGCCATTTTTGAGAAAATTGCAAAAATGTAAAAAAACCACTAAGTAAAGTGGTACTTCCGGTTGAGGAATTTTGACAGATGACCCACTGTCGGATGCCATGATGATACCTAGACGGAATATCAAGTTTCAACTTTCTACGGGTTTTCGTTTTTGAGCTATGCTGTTCACAGACATACACAGACGCACAGACACACACACACACACAGACCATTTGCTAAAAACCACTTTTTTGGACCCAGGGGACCTCAAAACGGATATTTCCGTAATACCTCAATCTTTGCAATTTTCAAAACGATTACAATACTTCCCTGACTTGTTATTTTGACAAATAAACTTATTGCATATTTTAACTGTTGCGTTAGAAGTTAACCAAGTTAAACAGTTCTTACCAACTGTTTTATCGTTATCCACAAATTACATTACACTCGTTCTTATACTCTCCTTGGTAGCAAAAGTTAAAGTTATTGGTTAATTAACTACCCATTTCTGTTTTATTAAATATTCCAGCAAAGTCCTGTATTATATCCAAATCCATTAGGTAGTAATCTTCCTCTTTTAGTCGGTTTAAATAATTCTTGCAATTTTTTCAGCTGATTCTCCAATTTTACATCTGACAACTCGACTTTGTATGGTATACATACTGGGTTGTTATATTTTTTTTTTTTTCCTTCTAATTTCCTTCTAAACAATTAGGTTTTTTCCATCTCCATAGCAGTCTTCCAAAGCACTGTTAAGTGAGATTGACTCTATGACTCAAAGACTGTAAAGTAAAAATGATTGACTGTGATCATCAACATGAAAGCAACTCTTTATCTGAAACAGAATCTTGTGCCCACACAACTTCTCATTATAATACTCACATTTTTTAATGACAAAATTTCGTCAATCATAGAATATGTACATTATATTTAATTGTCCTTAATATTATTACTTTTTCTTACACCTAGTAAGAGGAAGTATTGTAATCGTGTCAAATTTTCGATATCGAGTTTTCACCGGAAATATCCGTTTTAGGGTCCCCTGAGTCCAAAAAAGTGGTTTTTAGCAAATGGTCTGTGTGTGTGTGTGTGTGTGTGTATGTGTGTGAATGTGACAGCATAGCTCAAAAACGAAAAACCGTAGAAGGTTTTGATATTAGGTTTAGGTATCACCATGGGATCTGACAGTACGTTATCTGTCAAAATTCCTCAACCGGAAGTACCACGTTACTAGCTTTTTTTTTTTACGTCTTTTGTGATTTTTCTCAAAAATGGCTCCGACGATTTTCTTTAAATTTGGTATATCAACTACACATACAAAGAGCTACAACTTTTATTTGAAACATTGCTCCGGTAAAATTCATTTAAGGGCACTCTCTTCTGAGAGAGGTGGGGTTAGGTTTTCATCTTAACTGCTATTTCAATTTATTAGACAATTCTGTCATCTAAATAGTATTAATAAAAATTAAATATGTTGTTGAAATTCCGAGTTTGAAAAAAAAACAAACGGATAACTGAAAATGCGTTTGTTTCAACACTTTACTAATTGATATTTTTTTCACTTTTTCGCGATTTTCTCAAAAATGGCTCAGACGATTTTCTTGAAACTTCGTATATAAACTAAACATGCAAAGATCCTACATCTTTTTATTTGAAACATTTCTCTGGGAAAAATTCATTTAAGGGCACTTTTATGGGAGGGGTGGGGTTATAGCTTCCTCCAAAAGTATCATAGTTGATTATATAATTCTATTATCCAAACAAACTTAATTAGAAATAAATAGATTTGCCAAAATTCCAAGTTTTAAGAAAATTAGTAAACCGGAAGTGCGCTTTTAATGAACAATTTTTTCAGTTTTCCGACGAATTTCGTTATATTTGGTACACGAACTGTATAATTTGTCACTTATAATTTTGAGAACTGGAGTAAGAGAAGCTGTGTGAGTGTTTCACACCAGATTTTTTTTTTTTTTTTTTTTTTTTTTAATTAAGGAAGACCGTAAAATTTTTACATTAATGACAGTTTAGAAGTGAAGACCTAACTTTGGTAGCTCATCTAAAACTCCGAGAATTAAATTTTTCATTAAATCGTTTTTAAAAACAAGTGACAGTAATATCTTGCTTGAAGAAAAATCTTGCAACTACTTGCAAGAAAATAACAAAAAACGGAAAAATATGATGAGATTGACCGAAAATGTAATGTCACATGTATCTCTATGTAGAGCTCAGCAAGTTTTTCGACCTTGTTGCTTGTCGTTTCCGAGATTCATTCTAAAACATAATATTTTTTTTTCCTTACTACCAGAACTTTATTATGTATTTCCTTACATAGATGTATTCAGTAATTTTTTTCGTCAATAAATTTTACTGACCAGAAGAAAAAATTTGCATATGGTGGAAAATCTGTTCTGCCTTATTAAACAGTGGCAAAAATAACATTCAATTTTCAATTAAACCTAATAATTAAGAACATCAAAGGGTTGATATTAGGTTACAGTGTAATTAAGTGTAGAAAAGAAATGTTACAATCCCTGGAATCGGGAAAAGGAGATGAAGAAAGATGAACCAAAAAAAAAAAGAAAAGAATAACCAGAAACTGTTGGTACTGTAAAACAAATCTGTCAGATAAAACCAAATATATTTTTTTCTAAATAGAATTAGGTAGACTATGGGCTCCCCCTAGTAGCAGCAGTACGAAACATGGCCTCAGATACTACTTATATAAATATGGCCTAAAGATAAATGTAACTGAAAGTAAAACAATAAATTCAAATAAAAGTATTAAGATGTGGCTAACCAAGAAAAATGATAATGGGGTTTCCATTAAATTTAATAATAACATTATTTTATGGTAGCTGACATAATTATATCGTAAAATATATTTATATCTATAAGTCTAAAAAGGCAATGTTAAAGTTGTGGTTGGATAAGCAGAGGTGTTGGAAAGCATCAGGAATATCTCCCCGTGATAGCCTACTTCTTTTTGTGGTCATCGACCAGTTTCGGGCGTTCGTTTGCCCATTATCACAGGATGTCAAAACACTGTGTTAACAAAGACTTGCACAGAGCAAATTTAGTTAATTCCTCTGGTTTTAAAAAAGTGTTTTTGTTAGGACCTAACAAAGGACGTTGATACCTTCTAACAATGTGCCTTTTAAAAAGGCAAAAAACAACATCTGTTTACCCACTCCAGGTATCAACGAACCACCTCTTAACCTAGTTCGTTCCTAACCAAAAAAAACACTTTTTTTAAAACCAGTGTATCAACTAAATTTGGTTTGTGCAAGTCTAGGTTATCAAACACTGTTTGACAAAAACATCCTGATGATAGGCGAATGCCCGAAACCGGTCGATGACCACAGCAAGAACCAGAGGCTATCACGGAAAATGCCTCTGAAAACAAAAAGTACCTTCTTATCAAATTAAGTTTTTATTCTATATTACTTTCAAGATCACCTTATAATTTTTACTTTCTCTCACTCCCTAGTAAGAGGAAATCCATGCCATCGCGTTCAATTTTCGATATCAAGTTTTCACCGGAAATATACGTTTTGGGGTCCCCTGAGTACAAAAAAGTGGTTTTTAGAAAATGGTCTGTGTGTGTGTGTGTATGTGAACAGCATAGCTCAAAAACGAAAAACCGTAGAATATTGAAACTTGATATTCCGTTTAGGTTTCACCATGAGATCTGACAATAAGTTATCTGTCAAAATTCCTCAACCGGAAGTACCAATTTACTATTTGGATTTTTTACTTTTTTGCGATTTTCTTTAAACTTCGAACATCAACCACACATACAAAGAGCTACAACTTTTGTTTGTAACATTTCTCCGGGAAAATGCATTTAGGAGCACTTTTGGGGGTGGGGGTGGGGTTAGGTTTGCATCTAAAGTGCTATTTCAGTTTATTAGACAATTCTGTCATCTAAATAATGTTAATTAGAATTAAATATGTTGTTGAAATTCCGAGTTTGAAAAAAATTGGATAACCGGAAGTGCGTTTACCTTATCACTTTACTAAATGATTTATTCTCTTTTTCGCAATTTTCTCAAAAATGATTCCGACGATTTTTTTCGAAACTTCGTATATAAACTAAACATGTAAAGATCTACAAATTTTATTTAAAACATTTCTCTGGGAAAATTCATTTAAGGGCACTTTTAGGGGAAGGGTCGGGGTTTATTGTTTCTCTAAGTGCTCTCACTAGTTGATTATCCAATTCTATCTGCAAACAAAATTAATTAGAAATAAATAGATGGCCAAAGTCGTGTTTTAAGAAATTTATTTACAGAAGTACTCTTTTACTGACAGTTTTTTGTTTTTCGGACGAACTTTCCGTTAAATTTGATACACAACAGAAATTAAGAGAAAGTTGTGTGGAGTGAAAAGGTTCACCCATTTGTTTTTTTTTTTTTTTTTTTTTTTTTTTTTTTTTTTTTTTTTTTTTTTTTTTTTACTTTTCTGCGATTGTCTCCTTGAAAATAACTCAAAACGGTTTTTCTTTAAACCTACACATATAAAGACCTATGACTTTTATTTGATACATTTCTCTGGGAAAATTCATTTAAGGCGGCTTTTGGAGGAGAGAAGGGGTTATATTTTCTTCTAATGCTATTTTAGTTAATTTTATAATTCTATCATCTAAATAATATTAATTAAAATTAAAAAAATATCTTGCCCAAAATACGGAATTTGAAGAAAATCGGGTTGACCGGAAGTTCGTTTTTACTAGTTATTTCCGTTTTCTACGATTTTATCCATAAAAGCACCGATGGATTTTATTAAATTTGTTACACTAAACTTTGAATATAGAGTCCTATTTTTTCCACGAAAGGTCATTGAAAGAATTTTGGAGATACGGGAGTGTGTGTGGTTTCCACCCAAAAAAGTCATTTTATTAAGTTTATATTCATCCAATTGATATTGTAGTGGAAGAACGAAATGGAAAAATAATAGTTTTGGAAAATAGTTTAGTAAAATAGTTTTGTGAAAATTAGCTAGATCAAATAGTGTATTTTAGTGATGGGAATAGAGCCAGTATACTACAATCTAGGTCCATGCAAAAAGAGACAAAGGGCAGAAACCAGTTAGTGTAAAACAATAAAACTCCCTCCAGATATACCAGCATTATTTGAAAGGATTTGAACTATGAAGAGAGGATATTCCATCCTATTAATTTTAATAGAATATATTTATTGTTAGCAGTGGTGACTTCCTTTTTATTTCTGATACCTCTCTCTTAAACATATATACTTACAAGCCCTTTTACTAAACCGCTCGTGCTACACAAACTACCACCACACAAACACACAACATCACCAATTACTTATCAGATAAAACTGAAGACAAGCAGACATTTAGTAAATTTTATTAGTTTGAAGAGAATTTGTCACCTTAATCTGTACATCAAGAGAAACTCGGATGAGTGTTTCACTCCAGTTTTATTATTTCTTTTGTGAAGCGAAAAATCACTTTTTTTTATATACATACGAGGTGTGTAAATTAAGTAATGAGACTGATTTTTTATCTTTTTTTTATTCAAATAAAATTACAATTCAACATTGTCCCCTTCAAAGTAACTACCTTGGGAAGCCACACAACGCTGAAGACGATTCTTCCATTCGTCATAGCAGTGCTGGAACTCGGATACTGGAATAGACTTCAGTTGGTCGGTTACGGCTGTTTGAATATTCTCCAATGTTCCAAAATGACGCCCCTTGAGGAGATTTTTCAATTTGGGGAACAAAAAAAAGTCACATGGACTCAAGTCAGGTGAATAAGGAGGCTGAGGAGCCACAGGAATGTTATTACTGGCCAAATACTCATTAATAGAAATCGCAGTGCGACACGGAGCATTGTCGTGATGCAACACCCACTTGTTTTTGATGTTTGGTCTCACACGCATGACTCTTTTTCGAAGTCTCTCAAGAACTTCTCTGTAAAAATGTTGATTTACTATTTGGCATTGAGGCACAAATTCTTTGTGAACGATTCCTTGGCTATCATAAAAGCAAATCAGCATGCATTTGATTTTTGACTTGCTTATTCTTGCTTTTTTTGGCCTTGGAGAGGTTGAAGAGTGCCACTGCATGCTCTGACGCTTAGTTTCTGCGTCATACTCAAACACCCAAGACTCGTCTCCTGTAATAACACGTTCCAAAAAATTGGGATCGATTTCAATTGCTTCCAAAAAGTCAAGGCTCCTTTCCTTTCCATTAGTCAAAATCCCAATTCATTAGTCAAAATTTGATGAACGGTTGTGTGAGTCAAATTCAACTCTTCGCCGATCATTCGGACTGTCAAACGACGATCTGAACGCACGAGATCGCAGATTCTGCCAACATTTTCGTCGGTTCTTGAAGATGAAGGGCTTCCGCTGCGAGGCTCGTCTTCAATTGATTCCCTTCCTTCTGCAAACGACTTAAAACACCTAAAAACCTGTGCTCTCGACAAAACATTGTCTTCCTTAGGCCTGGCACAGTTTTTCCAACGTTTCCGTTGCACTGTGCCCAAGTCTGAAGCAAAACCTGATAGCACAACGTTGCTCGTAATTGATGTCACTCATTTTTAAAACGCACTGAAAAAACCTTGCTCACAAAAAAAGTCACTCGGACAGTGCAACAACTCTAGCATTTTCAAATTTGCACTGGACGTGTATCAGATGTTTACTTGCCCTACCACGCATGCGCCGCGTCTCCAGTGTTGCCAGATCGAACACTAGAAAATCAGTCTCATTAGTTAATTTACACACCTCGTATATCCCCTAATAGATCTACACAAAATAAGGAGTAATCAGAAATTAAAGAAACAGAATTAAGCAAAAAAAAAAATCGCATATGAATCGGTCGACCTACCGGGATTGCCCAGCCTGTACAATCAATCCGATGTTATACTGATTGTTATACCGATGTTATTCTAAATTAAAACTTAGTATCGATTTGATTGTTCAGGTTTTTGCTATAGAAAGAAAAATTTAAAACGAAATGGAGAACCAAATATACACTCTTTTCTTAAGAGTCCATGGCGCTATTCCTAATACTCTTCTAGTCTGTTAAGCAGAATCCACATATTGAGAGAAACATAAGCGGACACCATTGTTTAATTTAGATTTAACTAAAACGGGACTATGCTGAAAATAATTCGTTAAGGTACGTGGCTTGGATTTTTTCTTCGACTGCTGAGAATAGATCCAATTCTCCACCCAAAAGATTAGAACTTACTAAATTATTTCCACCTGTTAAATTATTTTCAAGAAAGTTTCAAAGAAAGTAAAGAATGAGACAGAAAGAACATCAGGCAAAAAAAAAAAAAATCATTGCAAAAAGTTATCATCCAATCATAATTTAATAATAAATTGAGGGGGGAAAAAAACCCTTTTTCTGTTATTTAACAAATAAGCTGTTTTGCTTCATAAGAAAAAAAAATTATTTTCATTGAAAATATATTTTATATTAAAAATTAAGTATACTTATTATATTGAGTTGAATACATTGAATACATTTAGTTTATAGAAAAAATATATTAAGAAAAATATAGCTTGAGAGGTAAACTGTTCCTCAGGGCTCTTCATAAAAATGAAGAAAAATTTATACAGTAAAATTAAGTTTAAAAATTACAAGTTGAATACTGGGAAGAGGGTGTAGGCTAAATAATTAAAGTAGGTAATTGGTGACGTGCAACAAATAACTCAGTACACTGTAATAAGGGCTGTTTTGGGTGACACGAACAAGTTAAATAAAATTAGGTTAAACTAAAGAGAAAAAAAAAAAAAAATTACGTGAGTTTTAGCTAAATAGAAAAAAACGATTTAAAGAAATGTTGGAATAGCTTAAAGCTCTAAACTAGCTTTTTGAAACTTAAAAAACTAAAAATTTTATTATCCACTTTGAGCGCAAAACATATGAAATTAATGAGGAGATAAGCAAACAATCAAAACGAACAATATATACTGGACAATCACAATGCGAAGCGGGGTTCCTTGGCAACGAAAGGGCGGATACCCTGGCAATGGTGGGCTCGAAGAATACCTTTATAGGCCGCGAGTCCTTCTGCGGGTTGTCCACGAGCCTGTTTCAAGCTTCTGTCAAGGATTGAATAGAAGAACAGTGGCAGCAATGGTGGGAAAGGACACCAATGCAGAGGCAGGGTAAATTCATTAATATAAAACATTTACCAGGGACCTACTGAGCCATAGCCGAAGGGATATAAGGCTAATAAAGGGTCTATTAACAAGGCATTGTTGGCTAAATAGGCACATGCACCAATTACTACTTTGCAAACCAACTACTACTATGCCGATTCTGCAAGGCTAAGGAGGAAACCCCGGTACACATCCTTTGCGAGTGTGCCGGTTTGATGAGGATAAGGTTTCTTCAACTGGGGACTAGCAAGTAATCTCGAAGCCACGAGCTTCATGACGGAACCACTTTCAGCTTTGCTAATCCTGATTAAGAGAGGAGGGAAGCTTAAGGATGTGCTATAATCCCAGGGAAGCCACAATAGTCCTCTTAATGCACGACATAGTGGAATGAGCCTTTGCCCTCCTCGTTTTTCAATCTAGCCTAATCTAAAAGGGGTAGGTGAACATTACATAAGATTAAAAAAAGTCGGGAGCAGTTTTCGAGAAAAATTCCAAAAAACTCCCAAAAGACTTATATTTCCATACAACCGCTTTTCTTCAAACTATGGAATTCTAGCAAATCTTTTAATATATCTAATATTACATAACTGACGGAAGTATACTTTGTAAAGAAGAAAGCTTAACATGCAGTCACACCAAAATCTCCCAAAAAAAAGTGTTTGGGGCAATTTTTGGGGGGAAAATCGCAAAAATCTAAAAAAAAAAAAACATTCGGTAAATCGCACTTCCGGTTAATGGGTTTTAAGCGAAACGTTCGTATCAGGTCGTATGGTGGTTGTACTTGAGTTTCTGGCAACTTTTTTTTTGTTGAATATTTTGTTCACACACATAAATTTACCTCACTCAATCATGTATTTCCGTTGAAACTTCAACTTCATAAATTTTATTTGCGTTGGATGTTAAGTCGTAAAGAACATCCTCTTTTCAAATCAGTGTTAGAAAATTTTTTTATAACTAAACGTTAATTCTGCACCCTCTTTTATGGATCCATTCAGTCATTCATGCTCTCATCTTTCGTTCTATTAAACATGCCGATATATCTGGATTGAATGGACCAAATCACCCATTCTGTCTAGCAAAATTCGTCCCAATAGTATCACATTCAAGAATACAACAAACTTTTCACTATGTAGAAATAATTTTAGTGATGTAATGAATAAATTAATTTACTAGAAAAATAATATCTAATTGAAAAATATTGTAATTTTTCTAATTTTTATAATTTACCGGAAGTACTGAGTCCAGGACTGGAAGTAAATTTGGCCACGTCCACAATTTTCACAGCGAATTGTTGGCCAGTCTGCCTGTGAAGACATCGTCTCACCAAACTAAATGGTCCTCTGTAAAAATAAATAAATATTAATTAGAAATATGTAGACGTATGAAATAGAAATTACATATAAATTTTTATGTTTCATCCAGTTTAATATTTAACATTTTTGTGAGAGAGTCAAATATTAAAGTCAAAATAATATTGAAATGGTTCTGCATATATGTCAACAATATTTTCAATAATCAAATTACAAAAAATAACATTTCCAGTGGAGAAATGTAGTAGTTATATTTCTGGGATCTTAGTGCTCTCACGGGATCCCAGCCAAACAACACTAACCTCCATAAAGCTCCCCTCCCTCAGCAAGTAGAAGTAGTTGTATGCATATACTCACCATACCTATTGGGAAAATGTGCATCTCTCACTACCTATGCACACTTCCCAGAATTTTACAAATTTTTAAATGAATCATAAAGGATTTTTTGGAACATTATGGAAGAGTAAACTATATATGGTTAAATAACGGTAGTAACGCCATAATCACGTCTGTCACGTGGGAGCAAGACTGCAATCCCTTTAGACTGTGGAGATTGGTCCTATTTCAAATAAGATTTCGGAATGTGAGGCGATGAATTGGAGGGTCAGATAAAATTCTATGGAGTACCTCGTATCGAACATCAGTTACTTTAGATAGGAATATTGAAAATTTTGTGAAAAGTGTGGGTGGAGCATTAACTATTGTCCAGAGGAAACTTGGAGATAGGAAGTTTAGTTGGGAGTTTTTCAGTAAACATATTCACTGCTTCCTGAAAAGGAAATGGTAATTGCATTTCTGAGTTTGCAGACTTAATTATGCACTCCTTTGTAAAAAAAAAAAAAAAAAAAAAAAAAGTATAAGAACTGCAGACAAAAATGAGTGACATGAGCAAGAATTCCTTCGTTCATACGAGTTTAAAGTTTAAAGATAATCGTTGAAGCCGTTTTCGTAAAAAGTTGTAAAAACCATGCAATTAAGTCATACGGATTTTGAATGAAACTTCGTGCTGATTCCAATAGTGATATCGAAAGAAATATAAAGTTCTTCTGGCGATTGTTTTGAATTATAGGGCATTAGCTAAAACGTTTTTTCTATTCTTATTTTCGTATACATACCAGGTTGCAACAACCAAACAACATGCAGGTTTTTTTGCATGAAAACAGTGTTGACTTTGAAATGAGAAAATATCTCCTATTTATTGGTTTCGTTTATATAATTTACATCAGTGTTTACTATGACTAATTCTTTATTCAATTATATATCCACGGTCTTTAGCTCACACTTACATATACATTCACCATATGCGAACAAATTTGCGCTCTTCAGCAAAATTATTGAGGGCTAGGCACAAAAGCGGCAGCCAAGAAATTTTTGCAATAGAAAGAGAGTGGTGGAGTGTACAAAAATATATGGCACCATTTTCAAGCCTTCAAGACGAGCCAAGAACAGGTCGCCCTTCGAATATATGACAAGCCTCTCGAGAATTATCTCCCGCATGGCACGGGATGCCCGTAATTTAAAAGCAATAGGAAATCTTAAGGATTTTTCCAAAGTGCCAGCATGTCGATATGTACAAAAAAAAAAAAAGTATTCCAAAATCCAAAAGATGACCAGTTTTGGAAAAGGCAGGTTCTATTAACAGAAAAGACAGTTTCTATCGCACATTTTAAACAAGCAGCTATTACTAACGGGAGCTTGAAATATAACTTACAGATAAGACTGTTTCTTCAAAGGACATATAGTCCAACCATATGTTAGCAAAGATCGGTTCGGGAAAAGAATCATGCATTGGTTTGATGGAACTTTAAAGTAGAATCCATTTTGAGCTTATTATCAATCGTCTTTGGAGAGGGACCAAATCCTACACTATCCACTATTCCCCACTAGACCCATATAGCTACCCAAAGAAAAACAACAACAAACTGGGTCTAGAACAAAGATCCAGACCCGGATCTAACCTACCTAAGATCCGAACAAAACGGACCATAACCTTAAAGAGAAATAACCTAAGCTTTTCCAAAAAAACATTCTGTTCCGAACAAAGCTCATGAATTTAATTTCGTCACAACCCATGCAAGCTGTCTTAAGATGGATTCGGGCATTTTGAGCTTGCTCCACACATGGCAAAGCTGTTGAACTGTTATACTGAACAGCTGGATAGAGTTTATGAAGTCTTAAAAGCAAGAAATCCTTAATTTTCTTTTTTTTTAATTAAACGAAATAAAGCAATTATGCGTTCGTGTTTGACTCGTAAAATTAGCACAGTTGGAGGGAGTAACGTTTTGACTTTCACGCCCCCCTTTTTAGACCATCTGATGCCTCATTTTCTCAAAGGACCGGCACTTCAAAAATTATGAAGATGGATGCGAGGAGTTTATCGGCTCAAAAACCAAAGTAGTGGTTTTTGAAATATTTTGCAGATTTGCTGGAAGGTGTCCAGTGGTAGAATATGAAAGTTCGTAGTTTAAAACAGCGTTTTTTTTTTTTTTGTTTTTTAAAATAAAACTGTCTTAATGCTTAAAAGCTTTGTAACAACCTAATCAAAAAACGTGTACACCCGTGAAAAATGAGCACAATCGTAGCTGTAAAAGAAATATCAATTAGGACTACCATGAATAGTAACAAGAGACTTAAAAGAATAATGTATAAAGAAAGGCAAACAGAGGTACGCAAGGTATCCCCCTCCATCATGGCGAAGCTACCTGATTAAAACACGCAATAAATTTTAAACAGCAAGAAAAAAAAAAACAACAAGAAGTACAGAAATAATTCAACATTATAATTGAACATAATCTAATTTGTTTTGGAGAGGAACATGTTTTAAATAAATGAGATTCTTGTGGTAAGAATATTTTTGTATCCATAGGTGGGTGAATTTATCTACAAATCTACAAACCATTAATAAAATTAAATACCTAGGATATTTGTGAACATGATTAATTCTTGCTGGATGTTTTTTTTTTTTATATTAAGATTGGTATTCCTGAATCACTTGAAAAATCATCGCTGAAAACATACATCAATTAAATGAATGACAAGTGTCCTTTTTTCAGCGTAGGTCAATTAATTAGTGGCAAAATACACAAGTGTCGGAAGCGCTGTTCAATTTCTATCGTACATTTTAAACAAGCAAATGGTGGCGCTGTTAACGGGCTATTGAAGCACTATCTACACATCAGTCTGGTCTTTCAAATAAGACCAATGTAATGCTTTAAACAAGTCCCATGCTGAATAAAAATCGCCACAAAGTAAGCAATGCTTAGTGGCCTTGTATGAAGAGAAGCTTTATTAATTTAATAAAACATTCTCATGCAAATTTAATTTTTAATATAATCAAAAATAAATAAATAAATTGTACCCCATCGCTAAGGTAAGCAAATTATTGCGTCCAAATTTTCGCAACATAATTATTCAGTTGTAAAAAGTTTTATGTTGTAAAAATAAGTTTTGTTGAACAAAATAAAGGATATCTGTCAAGAATTTATTAAAAAAAAAAGGATGCTGCAAATTAGGGAATTGTTAAAAGTAAGAGTCATGCATGATTTTCGGTCCTAAATGGGAGAATGGGATTTGGAAGGTCCGGAAAAATAGTGAGCTCAGGGAGTTGTATGCTGCACCTGACATTGCCCAAGAAATGAAAGGCAAAAGATTGGAATGGCTAGGATATGTCGAGACGATGGACCTGGGGAGAGGTACCAATAAGTTGTACATGAGTCGCCCGGAAGGCAGAAGGAAAGTGGGGAGACCCACGAAGAGATCGGAGAAGCGGAGGGAGATCTGATTCATCTCGGTGTTAGGAAGTGGAGGACGAAAGCGAAGGACAGGAATGAATAGTACAAGATTGTTAAGGAACCCAAGGCCCTTCATGGGCTGTAGAGCTAAAGAAGAAGAAGAAGAAGCATTGTTATCTTACTTTTAATGGGAGAAAATTATAGCAATGAATAAAGTTGGTATGTTGTGCGTGCGTTGGATAGAAACCATTACTCAGTTCTCCAGGTATGGGCGTTCTGATCTGAAGAAGAAATCCAGCAAGTGTACATCCTCGGGGAAATAATCGAAGCGAAGATATAATTTAAGACGCAAGGTGCCCAAGAAATATTTTACCGACAGATGGTGTGGAATGGTCTTCATAACCGCCCCATATTGATGGTTTTCAGAAAAATTACATAAAATTCAACACAAATTTCATAAGGCTGCTTTAGCAGCACTGGTCATCAAGAAAGGTATCAAACGATTTAGGATCTCAATATCTGAATGAGGATACCCATTTTTAGATTTAGTAAAATGATTTAGCAATTTTCGTTAAGAAAGTTCTTAGGAGGATAGCGCAATTTTGAATTTTTGCATCTGGGAGGGAGGGATGTCATTGCTGTTTCGTACCTAGTTTTATGGGTATATCTAATGCTTATGGTTTTATGGGGATGCTATTAACGCTTTGGATTGACATCATCTTTCGTCTTTATTGAAATTATTCTTCCAAGACACAGATTTTATTTTCCAAATTTAACATAATCACAATATTTACGACGAGGGCGCGTAAGCTTTGAAAGGCTGTTACTGTACCGAAGAAAAGAGATTTTTCAGTGTTCTCCGGCCTCTAGGCCAGTGATTTCTCGTTAAAGACAACACTGCCCATCATGTAGAGGTTCCTAAAAAGAAAAAAAATGCTAAGGGTAGCGCATTTACTCGAATCCGGAATTTCCCAGTGCTAGTTTAACCCGCTAAAACTGAGTAATTACACTTCTTCTGAATACTTCTTTTTGGCCAGCTTTTTTTTTTTTTTAAATTTAAGGCGCGTCAACAACTTATTGGCGCCCGGAGCCTTTTCCGTGCACTGACGGCCTCCGGTCAGTGTTCTCTTGCTGCAGACAACACTGTCTATCACCGAACAGTGAGCTGTGGAGGTTCCTAGAAAGAAAAAAAAAAATCTAAGGGTAGCACTGGACTCGAACCCAGGTCCTCCTCCGTATAGGAGTTCAACGCGCAAACCATTGAGCTAATCCCTTCTCTCACCCAGCTACTTCTTCCGATTTAAATCGCTTGGACTCGAAACTGGAGGGCCAAGAAGACCGCCGCTATTAAAACGTTTCCGTTTGTTGAATTCCATCACCAATAGCAAGTTTGGAATGAGATTGACAAGAGGACATCGTTTATCTACTCAAAGCTGTTTCGACGAATTGGAGAAACATTGTTAACCTTAGTAAGTAGTATAATGAAATTTCTTCTTTAATTTTTCATGTTTTTGTCCTTTTGAGATCATTTAGTGATGACGTTTACAACAAAAACAATGAAAATTACGGACTACAGTTTTACGCCTTTTATATAGCGCAATTTCTCTTTTTTTTTTTTTTTTGGCACGCTGTTTAATTTTTACAGCTGTCAAATAATAATGAAACGTTGTTGATATGTTTGATAAATTTAACCCTCATCAATCTTGTTAACAAGATAGTTTAGTGAGAATGGTGGAAGATATAATACACACATTAGAACAAACATAGCACTCTAGTTGACACTAATGACATGTCATCTTTGTTATAATGAGAAATAATAATGATTGAACAAAACAAACTATTATATATTAATGTGGAATTGTATTTTTCATGTGGCAAACATTTCATTCTAGAATATTTTTTTTTTCTATTGATTTTGGAGAAGTACTGAAGACGAGGAAATATCTACTTCAAAAAAAAAAAAAGAAAAAAGAAATGGTATAATCTTCTTGTGTAATAAATCGCGTCACGTTGTAGTATTTTTCGTTTTTTAAATCTTTTATTACGTACGCACACATGTACACATAGGAATGAAACAGATTTTGGAGATTTTCTCCAAAACGGCTACAACGATTTTCTTTAAACTTAATATGTCAAGAGGAAGTATTGTAATCGTGTCAAATTTTCGATATCGAGTTTTCACCGGAAATATCCGTTTTGAGGTCCCCTGAGTCCCAAAAAGTGGTTTTTAGCAAATGGTCTGTGTGTGTGTGTGTGTGTGTGTGTGTGTGTATGAAATTTGTATGTATGTATGTATGTGAACAGCATAGCTCAAAAACGAAAAATCGTAGAAACTTGAATTTGATATTCCGTTTAGGGGTCACCATGGGATCTGACTGTACGTTATCTGTCAAAATTCCTCAACCGGAAGTACCACTTTACTAGTTGGATTTTTTACTTTTTTGCAATTTTCTCAAAAATGGCTCCGACGATTTTCTTTAAACGTCAAACATCAACCACACATACAATGAGCTACAACTTTTATTTGAAACATTTCTCCGAGAAAATGCATTGAAGGGCACTTTTGGGGGAGGGGTGGGAGTAGGTTTCCATCTAAAGTGCTATTTCAGTTTGTAAGACAATTCTGTCATCTAAATAATGTTAATTAGAATTAAATATGTTGTTGAAATTCCGAGTTTGAAAAAAATCGGATAACCGGAAGTGCGTTTACTTTACCACTTTACTAAATGATTTATTCACTTTTTTGCAATTTTCTTAAAAATGGCTCAGACGATTTTTTTTGGAACTTCCTATATAAACTAAACATGCAAAGATCTACAACTTTTATCTAAAACATTTATCTGGGAAAATTTTTTTAAGGGATATTTTTATGGGAGGGGTGGGGTTAGATTTTCATCAAAGTGCTAATCCTAGTTGATTATACAATTCTATCATCCAACCATAATTAGTTAGAAATAAATAGATGGCTGAAATTCCGAGTTTCAAGAAAATTAGTAAACCGGAAGTGTGCTTTTACTGATTTTTCAGTTTTCGACGAATTTGATTAAATTTGGTACACAAACTATAAAATTTGTCAATTATCATTTTGAGAACTGGAGTAAGAGAAAGTTGTGTGAGTGTTCACACCAGATTTTTTTTATTTCAAACACATTCTTGAAAATTGATTTTTTTACGGGGTTTTGGGGAAGGGGTAATGTTTTACATTCCTTTAACCATGGTATACCTTTACTCATATTTTGCCCGACTCTTATTATTTAGATGTAGTAATCTTATAATAATCTTGATGTAGCTGCTGCATTTGATACTGTTTGGCACTCTGGACTAATTTACAAACTTACAAACACAAACGCACCAACATACCTAAGTCGAATAATAGGATCCTTCTTACAAGACAGAACATTCCAGGTAAGACTCAGCAATACATTCAGTACAGAAAGACAAATACTAGCGGGACTACCACAAGGGGCAATCATGAGCCCAATACTCTTCAACCTCTACTGCTCAGACATACCTGAACCTACTACAGCGACCTTAGCTACCTACGCGGACGATAACATGTTAGCCTCATCCAGTACAGACATTAACGAAAGCATTACTGACTTACAAACATCAATAGACTGTATATCTGGCTGGTTTCACCGATGGAAGCTAAAGTTAAACCCATCTAAAACTGAAGCGAAAATCTTCGCTCTCCGGCGGTTTCGGAATGAAGACCTTCGCCTACTAACACTTGACAACCAGCAAATTTCCTGGAAACAAAAAGACCAAGGAGTGCGTTATCTGGGCGTAATCCTTGATACAAGACTCACCTGGAGACTACACATTAACACTAAACTGCAACAAGCATACACCCGACTGAAACAACTCTACCCACTCATTAACAGAAACACACCACTCAAACACTCCTGCACCACACTACTCTATAAAACTCTCCTTAGACCTCTCCTGACATACGCCTGTCCAGTTTGGATAACAGCTACTAACACACTGACAAAACGATTGCAGACTTTCCAAAACAAGGTACTGCGAATTGCACTCAACGCTCCCTGGTTTGTCAGAAACACACAAACACACAGAGAACTTGACATGCCAGATATATACACAGACATGACCAAACTTACAGACAATTTATTCCTAACGCTTCACACACTACCCTCAGCTTCACATTACCACATAGGCGAGCCTACTTCATCCAGACGATTAAAACCCAGACTGTATCAAGATCTCTGACAAAACTCATCTTTGTTTTATTGTTCTTTATCTTTCAATAGCCCTATGTGTAAAGCTCTAAGCGAGCTGGCCATAATAATTTGT
>JAAEAF010010741.1:0-21544 GCA_011037195.1 Triatoma infestans | reverse complement strand
GAGTGGTAAAGGGTAAGGTAAATGACACGTTGTGACTGACGAGTGAATTTAGTTGTATGAACTCTGTTGTATATCTATCTCCCGTCGCTGTATTCATGTAGTTTCTCCCACTCTAGTCCGAGAGAGTGGTCCTGTCATTTTTGTCTCTCTTTCTCTGCTACAGATCCTCTCTTTGGATCCTATTACATATACTAAGTTTAAAGACAAATCATTTGAGTCATTTTCGATAAAATCGCAAAAAAAGAAAAAACTGAAAACTCTATTTAATAAAGTGGTACTTCCGGTTGAGGAATTTTGCCAGATAACTCCCTATGGTGGATGATATCAAGCTGAATGTGAAGTTTGAATTTGCTACGATTTTGCGTTTTTTGAACTATGTTATTGACAGACATACATACAAACACACAATTTTTTTAATATGTTAAAGCCCCCCCCCCCAATGAACTAGCGTGTAAAATAAGGTTCCTGTAAAGATATTTAAAATAGAAGATAAAATTATATTTGTGATAAAAGTGATAGAATAATATAATTACAATTACCATTTCAAACTTAAAGAAAATCTTTGAAGTTAGTTCGAAGAAAATCAAGTATTTCAATCAAGAAAAACGCAGACAACTGGAAAAAGATCGTTTTGGAAAATCGCAATTTTATTCACGGAATTTCGGCGAGACATTAAATTCTTATTAAGTAAATTAATTAATTAACTCGAGAGAAAAGCCTAACCTCCATCCTATCCCAAAACCGCTCTAAAATGAATTTTCCCGGTAAAATATTACAAATGAAAATTGTAACTCTTTATACGTATGTTTAGTAGATATGCCATGTTTAATGAAAATCGTTCCCGCCGTTTTTGAGTAAATCGCAAAAATAACTAAAAAATTTACCCAAAAAATTGGTAGTTCTGGTTGAACCAAAACCTTATTTATTGTCCGGTTGTCTGGTAGAACTTAAACGAAATATTAAATTTGAACTTTCTACGATTTTCCGTTTTTGAACTATGCTGCCCCCCCCTCCCACCACCACACACACACAAATGTCTCAAACAAAAAATCGGACTTAGTGAAGCTTAAAACTATATTTCCGGTGAAAACTCGATATCT
Source organism: Triatoma infestans (assembly GCA_011037195.1). NCBI lineage: Eukaryota > Metazoa > Arthropoda > Insecta > Hemiptera > Reduviidae > Triatoma > Triatoma infestans. Next base: position 20,444 of record JAAEAF010010741.1, on the reverse strand, counting down.
AAAATTTGAGACGATCGCAATTCTTTCTGTAACAACAGTGAAAATAGTAAAAAGCAAATGTCCACTAATGTGAGCAGTCCAATGTAATTGTTCACATAAAGCATTATGCTGGTATATTATAATACTACAATATAAAAAAGTATAAAAATATAAATTATATAAATATTAAATCCGATTTATAACTGCCAGTATAATGTGAAATGAATATGGTCGTAAAAATATATTAATGTACAGAACATAAGAACGGACAGGATTGTTGCCTAACGAATCAAGAATTTAACTCAAATTTGAGACAATAACAGTAAATGTGGCCCCCGACGGAGTGCTTACACTCTCCCGTCTGTTCCATTGTGGAATCATCCTTGTAAGACTATATCATTAAACAAATTCTGGAATATATTAGTGTTTGAACACCATGAAAGCCACTCCATCTTAATCTATAATTATTGCTCGCCAAACCTATTGCATACTTTAAACTTCTACAATCCTTTGTTATTATCAGCAATGAACTGTTTAGTTTTTTTTCGTTATTTAGACACTTCTATATAAAAATAAAATAAAACTTTTTGTCTGTTAAATCTTTTACAATCTTACTCCTTAATAGCACATTTATTCGTTTCAAACAACTTAATAGAATAAACACCTAAATGTGCTTGGATATCTTGTCAAGGATTGGTGAAAGCACATTGGGTCCTTAGTAAAGGGACCATGTTCATCAGAAAAACACAAACCGCTTCTTCAAGGATTTTGACATCCCTTCGCGTATCCTAGAATACCACAAATGAAACCCCCAATACTCACATAAAACAGAAAGGGCATGGAAACGTTTTTGATGTTGTTCAACTACTTGGGTTTAGCAGACCGAGAGACTAGTGTAATGGTTGCAGAATAAAGTTGTTGATGATGATGATGATGATGAAAAGACAACATACAAACAGAAACCTCACTCACAATTTATATTTTAGTGATATACTGAATAAGGAGTGAAGAGTATATGCGAAGTAGAGTGATCGAGCCAAGAGTAACGATATGTTGAAATTGGAAGCGTTGGCTTTTGTGACCTTTTTTGCGTTGAACACCCTCATTCATAAATCTTCACAACTAGAATGTTCAAGAAAATTGAAGGAGGCTGTCTTCTACCAAGGATAAGCTAGATATCCAAGTTACATGAAAATAGATTATAGATAGATTGGTTAAATTCTCTTCAATTCATTGTCCCAAACTAACAATTGCGTTCGCTAAATCACGCAGATGTCCTAGCTTACACACATACACATCCACAGGCACGCATTCCATTCAAAAAGTATAATGCATCGCTAAAATCATGTTTCTTTTATTATCATAGGATCTCAAAACTCAATTTCGAAAATTTCACAGGATCTTGGAGCCAGCCAAAACAGAAAGTAATAATATCAATAATTTATTTTTAATTACAAAAAAAAATAGTACAAAAGGAGGGGCGAGTTTAGCTCAGTGGTAGCTCACTAGACTGGTAACGCTAAGGCTCCGGGTGTGAGTCCTCAGTTCTGCCCTTACATTATCTGTCCCTGAGGCTTCTACAGGTCTCCGGTTATTGCCTGTGTTGTCTGTAACGAGAGAACCCTGTCCGGAGGCCCGCAGTGATCTGAAAAATCACCTGGCGCCAATGATCTCAGAAGCTGACGCGCCCTAATAACAAAAAAAATATTTATATATATAAAGGGGTGGGATTAGCTCAGAGATAGCATGCTGGATTAGCGGACGCTCCGAGTTCCAGTCCAGATAGAGCGCTCTTAAATTTTCTTGCCACAGTAGCCTCTATAGCCGATTGTCCGTTGATGGGCTGTGTTGTCTATAGCGAGTGAACACTGTCCGGTAGCCGGCAGTGCATTGAGAGGACCAAACATGGTAACGCACCTTAAAAAATAAAATAATAATAATAATAATAGTACTAATAACAATAAAATAGAGTATTATTTGGACATTCCTGTCACCCAAGACTAATTTCTACTGTGATTGAACTGTACATGTTCATCGTAGATGTCTGTGTTTGTGTGTCTGTATATATTTATATATACGTGTGAATATATATATATATATCAGACTGAGCGTGCTCTGACTCAGAACCCTAACATATGGACTTAATGACTCCTCCTTACACGCAACCATCCTCATTAAACCGTGCATTTTTATCAGGAATTTCGATTTTTAATAACTTCCTTTTATTCTGAACGGAAACGACACGAAGCACAATCGAAATTAACCACGGTCCACGGACTACGAATAGTATCATCTAAATTTTTTTTTTTTATTTTTTATTGTTTTTAGTTTCTTCTGTCTTTTTCTTCATATTAATATCTTAAGGTTGTAATATTTTTTATTTTTATCTCGCATTAATATTCTTTTAAATTGTTAATTTTTCAATTGTTTGTTAACCTTCAACTTGAAATATCCATTATCATTTTTTTCAATTTAAAATATTCAATTTCTTTTATTGTTTTAAGAAAAGCTATTATTATTCAAAATATCAAAATAAATTATTCTTAAAAAATCTGATATAAAATACACAACTCTCACTCATAATCTAAAACTCATGCAATCTAAAACTGGCAATTTTTTTGTTACCACTTCAGTACTCCATGGAGAACAGTACACAATACACTTACACTACACACACTCTGCTCTTTGCAGACTAGGACAAACACAGTACACAGACTAGGTTCTCAGTCCCTAGTAGTAATGGGTCTTAGCCAAAGGAGAAGGAAGGAATTAGATTAGTGGTAGCGCGCTGGACTAGCAACGCGGAGGTCCCGGGTTCGAATCCAGCATACTGCCCTTAGATTTTCTCTTCTTAGGAGCCTTCTCATTTTCCGGTGAAGGGCAGTATTGTCTGTAGCTAGAGAACACTGCTTTGAGGCCGGCAGTACTCTGAGAAGACTCCGGGGGACACAATAGATCTTTCAGGTCGCACTGCAATAATCCCCTATAACAACAAAATACAATCTACAGTAGTAAGATAAAATAAAAAGGAAAAATTCAATAAAACCCAGGTTTAAACCTAACCTGTTGAGACATAACTAACTGGGAGTGATGTCACATACAATAAATCTACCAAAATCACTGCCTTCAATAAATAAAGGAAAAAAAAAACTTGTTACCAAAATTGTAAGATATTAAAGTAAATATGCTAAAAATTCTGCAGTTATGCAAATTGATCATAACTGAAACATTACGTCTAAATGTGTATTAATTAATTATGTATAGAATGTTTTTTTATTTCTGTTGTAGCGAATAAATTACTTGATATATTACGTGTAACCAAGTTAGACGTCAGTTTATGGCTTCGATTTAATTGAGTAGCCAAAGTATTGTAGGTGGCGAGGGGCAGAATTCATGAATTTTCATTACTTCACACTAATTTCCTATCCGAATTATATTAAAAGTTACACATTAAAAAAAAGGGGGTGGGGGCAGATAAAACAAAACAAAAATTGTATTCCATACAATACATTAACACATAGTAACAATCTATATATTATTTTAGTCGGATATCTCCCACTTGATTATTATAACAAAATACCAAGGTTACGGTAACGTTTCAACCATGTAAACAATTCCATGTTTAAAACAGAATCTTGTTTTTTTTTTTATTTTTTTTTTTTTTTCTACGCTTGTAACAATGAACGGAAGAGATGATCATTCATCAAACTAACAACAAGATAGTACCCATCTTTCAGGGGCACCCTATACATGTAAAAATATTAAAATTAGGTAATAATTTTACTAATTTTACAAAATTTTGTCAGCTTTTAAATAAAAATAATTGAATAGAAAAAACAAACTAATATTATCTAAACTCACACAACTATCTGTCAATTCAAATTTGAAATTGTTACTGTCGCTTTCTCGCGTGTCGCTTGCGTGTGTGTGAACAAAATATCTCAAAAACTAAAAATCGCAGTAACTTTAAACATGGTATCCAGTTCAGTTAGCGCATCTAACACAATTGGCAAAATTCATCAACCTAAGTGCGACTTTACTAAACATGGTATCCAGTTCAGTTAGCGCATCTAACACAATTGGCAAAATTCATCAACCTAAGTGCGACTTTACTAAACATGGTATCCAGTTCAGTTAGTACATCTAACACAATTGGCAAAATTCATCAACCTAAGTGCGACTCTTTACTAAACATGGTATCCAGTTCAGTTAGCACATCTAACACAATTGGCAAAATTCATCAACCTAAGTGCGACTTTACTAAACATGTATCCAGTTCAGTTAGCGCATCTAACACAATTGGCAAATTCATCAACCTAAGTGCGACTTTACTAAAACATGGTATCCAGTTCGTTAGTACATCTAACACAATTGGCAAAATTCATCAACCTAAGTGCGACTCTTTACTAAACATGGTATCCAGTTCAGTTAGCACATCTAACACATTGGCAAAAATTCATCAACCTAAGTGCGACTTTACTAAACATGGTATCCAGTTCTGTTAGCACATCTAACACAATTGGCAAAATTCATCAACCTAAGTGCGACTCTTTACTAAACATGGTATCCAGTTCTGTTAGCACATCTAACACAATTGGCAAAATTCATCAACCTAAGTGCGACTTTACTAAACATGGTATCCAGTTCAGTTAGCGCATCTAACACAATTGGCAAAATTCATCAACCTAAGTGCGACTTTACTAAACAATTTTTTTCCTCCCAGTTTTTCTCGTTTTTCTCTAAAGCTTGGTTTACTATCTACATAGAATAAAAAGCTTCACTTTGATTTGATACATTTTTCCGAGAAAATTGAGTTTTTTTTGGGTCTGTGGGGGAACAGTAACTTTTTAAGCTTCTTTTTAAAGTACTACTTTAGTAAAATATATGATTCTGCCACCTATATAGTATTAATATACATTAGTGGATTGGTAAAATTCCTAATTTCAAGAAAATCGATTAACCGGAAGTATAATTTTACAGAATAGTTGGGTGTTTCTGGAATTTTCTCGAAAACAACTCTAATGATTTCCTCTAAACTCGAAATACTAACTATACAGACATAAATCTATCACATTTATTAGTAATATTTTTCTGAAAAAATTGTTTTTAGGTTGCTTTTGAGACGTTAAAAACTGAAATGTGTTTGTGTAATATTATTGGCCTCCATACTTTCTGTTAGGACAAATGAACAAAATTTGAAATTTAAAGCAAATTCTTCATTTAATATATAAGTGTATTAAGACGAGTAAGAGAAAGCCTTTTGAGTGTTTCACACCAAATTTTTACAGCAAAATTAGAAAGTAAAAGTAGTCTAATGAAATGTTTATATGGCAATGGCCAGAGCAGTTTTAAAGAAAAAAGGTTTCTTTGTTGTTCTACGTTTCGGGTACTGTTGGTGCCCTTCTTCAGGAGCTCTTCAGGATAGAAGAGGAGTGTAAAGTTGAGAAGGTTGAGCACACTCCTCTCCTACCGACAAGGGCTCCTGAAGAAGGGCAACAATGGTAACCAAAAAGTACGGCCATTGCCGTATAAACATCTCATTGTAATTTGAAAGCCTGACGATTTACCATTCTGTCTAATTATTTTGAGTCGAGCCTACAAGTACGAGCAGGTGAGATTCTATTGATGGATAAATTGATAAATTCACAAATAATCGTATTTGAAAAATAAATAAATTAAACCTAGAATAGATAATTAATTACATACAATAAATAATTAAAAATATGAATAGATTTAGTTAGGTATATTATTAACAGTATTCCAAGATATTAGATACGTATAAGAAGAGACAATGTATAAGATAGTCATTTGGATTAGTCAGTAGTCAGTTGCAGTCTCCTTAATGACGCTTGTACCTCTAATGTATCCAACAGTGATTTTTTCCAGTAAATTGCCTTAAGGCTGCGAGCCATGAATAGGTAGGCACTATCATTTCTTTATCGTTAAGGTGGAAGACAGGAAATGATCATTATTTTCGTCGACAAACCAAGGACGATATCCTGGGAAAGAAATTATCACCGATCAATTTATACCACCTGACGTCACCTGCAGACTTGAGACCCTGAAACATAATTCTATCGTCTTATCTTACATTTTTTTTTTTTATTATTCTCTTATTCTGTTCTTTTAGTTGTTGTAGTTTATTTTTTATCTTCCATTATTATTGTATTTGTGTTTGTTTTGTTTTACAATTGCATTATGTCCTTGGTCCAGCATTGGAACTCATTTTCGGCATAGTAAATCTTCATAAATCTCATTAAAAAATAATAAGATTTTTGTCTTTTACATCTTTTTATCTCTATTAATGTTGCAAAAGAGGAAACATTGCCAACATTGAAAATCGATTTTTTGAACCTTATTTTGTTTCGAGATAAAGGATAAGATTAGAATACCCACATGTTTTCAGGATGCCAAAAAAAAAAATCTGGTGTGAATCACTCACATCACTTTCACATACCGCGCCAATTATATATAAAATGGCAAATTTGCTTTAAACTTACAATTAACTGTACTCAATTGTTCTAAAATAAATTTAGAAATGATGTGGAAACAAGTACATACCCTGGGCAGATAGTTCCAGAAGAGAGCTCCAATAACATTGAAGAAACTCAAATAACATTTGAAATTTAACATTAAAATCCCGCAGAACCCACTAAAATCAGTTCTTTTCAGAAAATACTTCAAACAGAAGTGATACGTTCATAAAAGGGCAGTTAATATTTCAAGTAAAAGGAAAAACGTTGCAGCCATTTTCGAGTAAAGTCACAAAATTCAACACTTCCTGTCAAACTTCCTGTCTTCAAATTTGGAATTCTAGCAATTCTTCTGATGCATATTTATATTATGTAGGGGCCATAGCTATATATACTGCTGAAGTGCGACTTTAAACGCCACAGTTCCTTCAAAATCTCTCAAAACATCAATTTTCCTCAAAAAAAATGTTACAAATAAAAGTGATAGGTATCATTGGAGCCTTTTTTTAAGAAAATCGCAAAGAAGTGAAAGAAAAAAAAATTATTAATGACGCATTCCTAGTTGATGGATTTTGTTCGAAACCTTCATAGAAGATGCGCTGGTGGTACCTAATCGGAACATCAAATTCGAGCTTTCTGCGATTGTACTGTTCTTTAACACACATATGGGCCGCTCAAAACATTTTTTTCATACTGAAGTGACCTCAAAACATGTATTTCGGGTGAAACTCAATTTAGAAAATTTGACACGGTCGCAACACTTCCTCTTATTAGGAGTAAGAGAAAGTAAAAATAAATATTCAAAATGTCCACCTCTAGCATTAATGCATTGTCTAAGTCCCCTGGCTAATAATCGAACGAATTACACAGAATAGCCTACGGAAAATTGCGAGCTGCCTGTAGTAAAGACTTTAATAATGTTGAGACTGGAATTTCGTCTGTAACCATTCTTTCAAGATGTAATCACACTGTTGTCTAGAGGATTGATGTCTGGCTTCCTGTGGGCCGATCTGCAGCGCTAATAGAGTTAGAAACATTTAGCGTTAACCACTCTTTGGTGCTCCTCGCCTTTTGAGGAGGTGCTGAAATACCCAATGAGTATTTGAAAGAAGGCTTTGATTTAGCAGTCTTACGAGTTTTAAAATATCCTCTTGGTAATTCTTTTCGCAAGTTTTACCACTTTTTTCACAAAACGATTTCTGTTGTCCCCTGTTAGCTCACTCCCTACCAAACTATAACGGAACTCAGATGTTGCTCTCATTCAACTCTGCTAATCACTTCCAGTAGTTTCTCGAACTGTGTACATATACACTTAGATTTAGGCGGTTAAATTATTCCTCTATGTTGAAATTTTTTTTTCATCAGTAAACAAAATTTGTCCTGTCTAATTTGCTTTAGAGCAGATGTAAATGTCTAGACTTGTGATTCTCCGATAAGCACCCATCCACAGGTCGCTTTTAATCAGTCTCGACATAGATCTTTATGAGATGTCCATCTCGCAAGATATGATCTTTTGATTTCTAAGTTCTTCTGATCTGGGCTGCCACAGTTTTAATCGCGTTTTCTTTACGAACTGTACGAGGACTCCCGGTCGCAGAAAGAGAGGGTCTTGCTGTACTTGTTATTGTAGGATAAACAACAAACACTTGGAGGATGAAATGATGAATACCCAGAGGAAGAAATGTTTCAACAGGCTTTCTTTCTCTCCCCACTCCATGTTAATGAAATGAGTACAAAATTCATACTGACTAAATATTTATTCATTAAAACCTTGTAACAATAAGATACCAAGAACAACTAACTAGATAACGATATATAAATGTAATATAACTTCTGTAATCCTTCATTGAACTTTTTTGTAACAGTGGTTATAGCAGGACTAGATATTGTTAACCTCGAACTAATTAATACAGTTTGGATTTAGCGACGACTAGATCATAGTTTTGGAATAATGATTTCTTCACAAATAATATTCATTGATTGTATATTCAATTTATCGTAAAAAAACAAGTGCTTAATTAACTAAGATAGTTTCTTATTGTGTCTTTAATTTTTATATTATTTAATTTCTTACTAAGTCTAATCAACTAGCAACGCTATCAAATTAGGATATCCGGTCTTGATTAATTGCTAGACTAAAGTTATGCTCATAAGTGGGTGACATCATTTATCTATTATCTCCCACATTATTGACTATTTTATTAATAGAATAAAACTTTCTTTTTGTTTAACAATTTATTAACAGTTGTAGCAATTAAGAATCAGATTAATCAAATATTTAATTTAAGAGGCAATTTATTAAGTTCAGAGAAGTGTGACTGACTGAAGGAATGACCGACCATTGCTGCTATCACCAATTATTTTTACCTTCTTTTATAGTATTGCGATGGTGTCAAATTTTCTAAATTTATTTTTCACTCGTTTGAGGTCCCCTGAGTTCGAATAAAATGTTTTTAGCAACCTATAACTTTTATTGGTTTATTAACTTTTCTCAAATAACTAATTTTTAGATAGATGTGAGAAATTAGTGGCGATAAATTTTGAATTGTTTTGTCCAGGGTTGGTTCAGTCTGTGCGCGGCTAGGCTTGAATTAGATGTAATAAGTCCACAGGAACTAGTGTCCATCAAAAGAATTCGCCAAGGTCTGAGAGAGAGCTCTTTCGAATCGGGGGCTGCGTGTAAGTGGCAAGGTGTGGGGGTATGCCACTTTAGAGATAACCCTAAAGGTAATCAATTCGTCTACAATAAACAGCTGCTGTCGGGCTCCGAGTTGACTAACTCCCTTAAATTAAGTAACAATTATGCTCCTCTTCGTGGAGTACCGGCGGTAGCCGCATAGATGTCAGGAGATGTTGGACCCTCTGCCGCCGATGTGGCAGGGAGAATGAAACACCAGCCCACGTACTTGGTAATTGTCCTCACAACATGCTCCTTGTCACTCGCCGGCACCACCGTGTCAAGCACACCTTCATGGAGCTACTCGAAGGTACATAGGATTTTGTGTGCTACGAGGAGGTGCTTGCTGTCCATGACGCGGGGTCGACCCGATATGCAGATATCCTGGCTTTCAGGAAGAGCAGCAAATTGGCATATATCCTGAGTCCCACAATCAGATATGAGTCTAACGATCCTGATCAGGCGGAGAAAATGGATATGGAGAAGCGCCGTATCTATGAGAGGTGCATCGCCTACTACCAGGAGAAGTGCAGAGAGCACTTCGGAGATAGAGAGTACCAGGTCCGGGGACTCTGGTTGGTTCGAGAGGAACCATACCGAACAGAACGGCAGAGTTTTTTGACACGGTCGGTATCGACCAGAAAACTGACTTAGTGAGCTCATTCTTATAGACTCACTAGCAATTATAAAAAACCATATTTACTGACAATGACAAATGATCTTTTATTAGGCTTAAATTGAGTTAAGTGTTTTGTTCTTTTTATTCTCATAATGTGTATATGTGTGTGTTTTTTATCTATTTTATTTTATTTTTATATGATTGTCGTTGCTGATTGATTGGTACGCTGTGTTCTCTGCACCACAACCTAGTTGAGCAGCCCTACTTAGTTTTTAAAAATAGTTGATCTCTCTCTTTAAACTTGTGAATGCTTGCTGCAATGATCAAAGGCTTAATAAATTTTGTTGTTTTTTAACATTTTTCTGAAAAAATTGAATTTTAGAGCTGTTATGGTCAGACGTTTAAATTGAAATTTTCACAAGCTTTGTTGGTTTTTTTGATATGGAGTGGTACAAGGCCGCTCAGGTATACCAATTAAAATTCTCTATACTATGTTTATGTCAGCCCTACTAAACTTTAATGTTTGCAATTTAAAGAAAATTTCGTGATAAATTGTTTACTTAGAGTAAAAAAGTCGGGTGAGTGTTTCACACAGACTTTTTTTTTTTTTTAAGAAAAAAGCCCCGATGATTGTTTACTTTAGAGAAACGAAATCTTTTTAAGATTTACGAAACGAAATCTTCTTAGGCCAGTTGAATGCGCTTTAAAAATTTGCGGTAATTCCTTGTTCAATTTGATAATTGGGAACCATAGGAAGATGACGGTGTGCTCTGCAGACTGATAAATATTCAAAAGTTTCTAAATTTCTTTATTTCCTGCCGCATTATAAACATATTTCGAAGTAAATAGTAATTATTGATCATTATTTAACACGGTTCATAGAGGAGCTTGATAACGATCAGTTAAAAAGGGACATATGGACGTGACCATCAGTCCTAATTGGTACATATTAAGTGGACTGACTCGCTTCTCCCACTTTACATTTTACACATATTTACTGGTATTAGCTCATGTTTAACCGTTAAATTACGTTTTATTTCATCTGTTATTTCTTCAACTTTTAATAATATGTACTCGAAGATCATCAGTATTTGTACCAAAATTATTGTGGTTAAAAATAACTGAAAATATATATATATGCATCCGAAATATAATATAGTACTCGTACTTCTGGTAAACCGATTTTCTGCAAACTCAGAATTTTTGCCCTCCATTAAATTCTTATTAATATTATATAGACTTATTGAATCGTACAAGTTATTGAATTGGCACTTTAGAGGAAAGCCTAATGTATCCTATTCTCCAGAACATTCATTAAGTGAATTTTCCCAGAGAAATGTGATTTTTATATGTGTAGTTGAGATATATCAGTAATGTGATACATCCGGTCAATCGTTTTTGACATTATAGTCGTGTTCCCTGATAGAATTTAAAAGAAATACCATGTTTTCAGCTTTCTGCAATTTTCTGTTTTTCAGTTATGGTGGCCAAAGATAAGACGAATTTCGAATGTTATATATGGTTGGCTCCAGGGGGAGGGCTGCGGGTTAGAGAGTTGGTATTCTCACCTTTGGGCTCCCTCATCGGGCACCTCCCTAGAGATGGCATGATTAAGAAATACAGCTTCACCAAAAATTTTTCGTCGAAGCTGGGCACCCAAAAGTGGGTTCCGCGCTGTTGGGCAATCAGGACATGCCATAAAATAGTATACTGATTGGTCTAAGACCCCTGCGAGGGGAACTGGGGCGGGGATGGTTGGTCAAGGATTCAAGCCTCGGACCCATGCGTAAATTTCCCAGCATCTTCCAGGCGAGATATACGCTTATCGGAAATGTGTTCAATTTAACCTCGATAGGGGATACAGGAATCAGGAGATTGTAAACCTTTCTGATAGTCAAGCAGCCATTGGAGCTCTGGGTGCACCAGTTATTAACTCTCAAATGGTTTGGGTATTGTCTAGATAAACTTAACGATCTGGGCAGCAGGAACAAAGTTGCACTTTTGGTGGGTGCCGGGGCATGTTGACATTTGAAGGGAATGAGATGGCCGACGCCCTGGCCAAGATAGGCGCTACGACCCCACTTCTGGGGCCGGAACTTTTTTGTGGGATTAGCGACCAGTTTCTGTTTGGAGGCATTTTAGGAATGAGGAGGAACGAGGATCTCAACTCTGGTACTCCCTCCCTGGTTTGTCGGCAGGCCAAGATCTGCTTGGGAAATTATAACCACCGGAGTCGGAGGCCTGCTTGCGACTGAGTCAAGAACAAGCTCCGCGTTCTTACGGGTTTCCTCACGGGGCATTGCCGACTTAGACGACACCTGGTGAAGCTGGATTTGGAAAGTGACAGCTCATGCAGATTCTGTGGGTAGCTGGAGGAAACACCATTACATCTCCTTACAGACTGCGAGGCTGCCACTCAGAGAAGGTTCAAGAACCTGGGTAGTTATCAGGTGGAGGAGGGGGATATACCCTCTTTAGAGCCTGTCAGGATACTGGGATTCCTTAGGGATCTCAGACTGATGGAGGTTTTGTAGAACGGATGTTTAGCTGGGACATCTGTTCGGATGCTGTGGGCAAGCCTGCTGCACCCAGGGGGCATAGCACAATAGACCGGATCAAAGGTCGCAGTGCGTTGGCCTCCCCGCTTCAAAAAAAACAAAAACAAAAAAAATGGTTGGTTCAGTGTTTTTAGAGCACTCTACTGGGCCATATTATAGTCATCACTACTCTACCTGCCAAGATTCGTGGGTTAGTACTTCCCCCCCCCCACCATCTCTATATTTTTGTTGGGACATATGAGCAAAATTTTAAATTTCAAGAAAATTTTGTCGTTGTTATATATAATATTATAAGGAGTGAAAGAAAGACGTGTGAGTGTTTAACACCAGATTTTTTTGTACTCAGAAGACCTCCAAATATGTATTTGTGGTAATAACTCATTTTCGAAAATTTGATACGGTCTTACAAGAGTAAGAGAAAATAAAATTCAAAGTCATTGCGGTAAGAGAAAGTCACACCATTTTCTCTTTCTGGCTCGCTTGAGCATCCTAAGGTTACACTCAAAGCATTGGCACAGTAGACCTGGTGGTGACAGGTACACATCATAATATTTAGTCGAAGTCATCAGAATGACGTTAACTCTAAAAGATAAAGAAAAAGTGGAATAGAAACAACGTTTTTAAAGAAGCATGGTGTGGGAAAACCGTACTGAGCAAAGACAATAGTAATGACTAGAATTAAAACATAATTACATATAGCCTTAATTAGACTCAATCATAAATTCTACTGGTGTTATCTATCAAAGAGGAAAACAATGGATAATTAGATGTGCAGAGGGAGAAGACGGGTATGCCGAACGACAAGAGTAGAACAAGAGCTTCCCGTCAACACAACTGGAGCACGTCACTCAGTCTGCCTTGTGGACAGCACACTGTTTTCTTTCTTAATGTAAAATAAAGATATCGTGCGATTTTCTTGGATTTATTTACAGAAATATTTTCAAACATTTTAGTTTATTTTTCCAAACATTCTATACACGTAGAAAACTATTTAAAAATCAAAAGTGGATTATAATGGAAATTGTCCGCACTATTAATTCATTCATTAAGAACAGGACTTTGCTTTCCTAAATAGTTCGAATATAATTTACATTACTGTCTTAAAAATAATAGAAATTGTAGAAAAAATTGCTGGTGTGAAACACACACACACCCCTTTCTCTTGCTGCAATTATAACTATATAATTAACAAATTGTCTTTAAAATTGCAATGCCCACAATGGAGGTTATACATGACTCGTATGTAGCTGAGTGGACATTGTGGGCGCCCTCTGTCAGAAACCAACAAAGGTTGTAGCTGCAATTTAAATTTAAACCTAACTGACAAGCCCACCAAACTAATCTAAAATAATTCGTTTCGGGAAAATGCTTGAAATAAATGTAATAGGTTTATATCTGTGTAGTTAGCATTCCTAGTAAAAAATAAGTCGTTATAGTCGTTTTCGAGAGAATTTAAAAAAAAAAACTCAAAAACTTATTATGTAAAGTGGCAGTTTCTGTTTAAAGATTTTCTTCAAATTTGGAATTCTAACAATAATTCTAATGTATATTAAAATTTTATAGGCGGTAAAACTATATATTGTATTGAAGGGGTAATTTAGAGGAAAGCATAACGCTACTGTTCCCATAGAATCCCTCTGAAAATCATACAAATAAAAGTGATAGTTACTTATGTGTGTAGATAGTGTGCGAAGTTTAAAGAAAATCGTGGCATCCATTTGCGAGAGTATCGCGATAAATTGATACAAACATTGTGTAAAGACGCAATTTCAGTTGCTGGATCTTACCTAAAATGGAATTCCAAGTTTGAGCTTCCTTTTTTTAGATATCTCATTAGTATATACACCCAAAACAAACCTACATACAGACCATTCGCTAAAAAAACAATTTTTTTATATTCTGGGGACCTCATAACATAATATAACTCCCGTGAAAACTCAATTTCGAAAATTTGACCCGATCGCAAAATTTCTCTTACTAGGAGGAGTTCTGTAAACGTGAAATTTCTTGTTTTTTTTTTTTATCGTTGGCAATCATGATGCATAAACTTCACTTTATCACCAGCTACTTTATCTAAATAGTATTATATGTTGTACGGGCGAAGATTTTTCAACCAACATATTCTTTGCCTTCTGGGACCTCGTTTACATTCAATTTTTTGCCACTTTCCTTCAAACATTGCTAAACTGCCAGAAACTTTGCTTCTATACCTTTATCTTTCTTTCTTATTTTAAAGGCTCCTCCATATACTCCCCCATGGTAAATAGTAACTTGAAGTGTCTACCTAACTGTTCAGAAGAGATGTCAAAATCCATCAACTTTTCTAGTTTCCTATAATTTTCTCGGAAATGATTATCTTCTCTCTTTTCTCGGACTCCAATGATTTTCTTCAAACTTTGTATACTATTTATTGTAATGGGATCCGAAGAGAGGATCCTAAGCAAAGAGAGATAAACCGATTCTCCCACTCTAGTCTGGGCTAAACTAGTGAGAGGGACTCTCTCTGCTTTAGATCTCTCTCTTTGGGGATCCTCATGTAATAGAATCCGAAGAGAGGGTTCCTATTAAATTACAAACACATAGAAACCTATCCGTTTTATTTGAACTATCGTCTCGGGAAATTTGGGTTCTGGGGGAGCAGCATCGTTAAGGTTTCCTGTAAAGTACCTACTATTCTTCAGTAGAATGTATGTTTCTTCCATCTTTCTAATGTTAAAGTGCCGTAGCAGTGATACTACAATTCCAAATTTGAAGCTACTAAACAACCCAAAGTGCGACTTTACAATTGCTCGGAACTACTACAATGATTTCCTTTAAACTTGGAATGTTAAATGCACAGATACAAACCTATTATTTATAGTCAAAGCATTTTTCTGGAAAAAAAAAATTGAATTTAATCTATTGCAGAGGAATCTATGACAGATTTTAAAGTACATGTACCTCCGCTAACTTTATATTTATATTAAGGCAACTGAGTATTTTATAACACTATTATTGCAATAAGTGAAAACTCAATTTCGAAAAATTGATTTCTATACTTCTGTTTTACAGCGGTAAGAGAAAACAAAAAGAAAAAAAAATTCTACAAATTGTAGGATAACGGTCAATGATAAAGCCTAACCACATGTAATGCATAATAATTAAGCAAGCAATATTAAAAAGGAAATGAACCCTTTACCCTAATATTATTTAACTTTATTCATTTTTAGTTTTATTGAAACAGAATACTTGTTAATAAAAACAGGATATCAATTGTTTAGTGCAGTTTCATATTGTAATTCTGCATGCCGATTTTATTTAATGGGAGTTAAATTCCACTGATTGAGCAGGTTGATGACTCGACCATCTGTTGTTCACGGGAGAATGGAGGGATAATTACGTAAGTGGATTGGAAATACACACACGTACTCTTCGGTAGTTGCAATAAGATTTTATTGTAATTTTAGAGTCTATGCTTTTTGAAGCAACTATAAATAGTTTACAAGTGTGCAAACTGAATTTGCTCTATGCAAGTCTGTGTTATCACACTGTGTGACAAACGCATCCTGAAGATGGGCGAACGCCCGAAACCGGTCGATGACCACAAAATGAAGCAGGCTATCACGGAAAATGTCTCTGATGCTTTCCAGGTCCGCGCATCCAATCAACAATTTACAATGTTTAACTGGGCTGGCCGTTAACTCTATACTGAGCGGGCTTGGGTGAAGCGCTCTGTGTCAAACCCAATAAAGCTTGTGCAGTTTAAATAAACTTTTACTGACAGGCCACCAAACTATGCTTAACTCATTTTTTCAGAAAAATATTACTAATAAAAGTGATTTGTCCGTATAGTGAGTACTCCAAGTTTAAAGCAACCTCTTACCATACTTCCGTCTCAATTCTTGCAGAGATAAGGTAATCTTAGCTAATGTTTAAACTATTTATCTTCTTAATTACTTAAACTATTGCAGAAAAAAATGTAATATTGAACACTTGAATGAAGTGCTTCCACACAACTGCCACGCAGCAGCATCTTCCCAGCAACTTAGGTCAAGGGGATGCAGCCTCCTATGTGAAATTTATAATTTTTTTTTTTCAACTATTCCCTAACTATGACTCATTAGAGAATTTTGCATTATTAAAATAATGCATTAGTATGACTGTTAATGAAGAAAAATCGTGATTATTACTTTAATTAGCAGGAGGTAATTTGTTAATGTGTGTTGTAACAATAGATTATTACATGTGAAACATATAAATAATCATGCAGATAACGACATCAACGTCGGTGGACATTCTAATGATTGTACTCTGTAGCCAGACAGATTCTGTGCTAATTTTTTGCCAAAAATAGCATTATTTGCCTAAGATTTATAATATTAATTCAATCATTTACTTATCTCAAAATAGAATAATCTGAGGAATCTGCGACATTAAATTTCAAATGTTATGTGGTTTTCTTCGATATTATTGACGCTTCAACCATACTGCCTTAGGATACATCTACTTCCACTACCTCTGTATTTATGTTAGGACTAAGCGAAAATGTCGAAGTTTTTAAGAATGTATAAATTTTATAACAGTATTAACTGCAGTAAAGAAAGTGAACACTATCCGGAGGCAGCAGAGCACTGAGAAGACTTTGGGCGCCAACGACCATAGATGTTGACGCGCCCCTTCCAAAAGAGAGAGAAAAAAAAAGTGCAGTTAGAGAAGTTGTGTGAATGCCTGATTTTTTTCTCTTTTACGTAACATAATTTTTCGTGATTTCACGATAATATCTACTTCAACAAGTTTAATCTTAACGAAATCTTTTTCCTGAGATAATTTGGGTGTCCTGTAAGTAATTATATATTTTTTTATCATGTATATTAAGGTTGGAAGCCTGTAGTAGAGTGCAATATGATGATTATATTAAATATGCTTTAAATTCTTTTATTGTAGTATGGATTTTTTTTGTTTATATTTTTATAATCAACAGCATTCAACACTCTCTAACCAATTAGTTCTAAAACATCTACCAAATGAAATACCTATTGTATTTTGAAAGTGTACTGATTCCCGAAATCTCGTTCTTTTTTTTTTAGTCAAGGACACACTACTGGGCGTACCTGAGCTCGCGCTCATCCTATACCGCAAACTATTCATCCATCGGATAGACTTTGCTATAAACAGAACTGCTTCTATATACACATAAATAAAGAAACCCAGGACAGGCACACAAAAGTGCACAAAAATGAACATAAAGACCATGGCATACTATACCAACAACAGTATAAGGTAGCACACATACAAACTTCACAGAGTCAATAAATACAGTCATACATTTACATATGCATACCAGACTAGCCTAAGGGACCTTTCATAAATCGAATATTCCTGAGATATCTACTAAAATTCTACAGCTACCCGATCTAGAGCACACAGACCACAGACAAGCAATAAATCACTATCACACGATACATTCACTCCGTCTCCCGAAGAAAAAGACCCCGAGACATATGCCGGTATAGAGCAGACTCCACAAATCTTTTAAAAAAAGAAATCACCAGTTTATTGAAACAAATTTTGGGATAAATTTATGTGACTCATTTTAACCAGTTTTGACAGAAAATTTTAAAGTAACTTTTAAAATATATCAGCTGATGTGAGACAATCTTGTTTCTTAGTAAAAAATCTAATGTGAAACACTCACACAACTTTCTCTTAATCCTGTTAGTACAACTATACGTGTAGAAGAATGACAAGTTTTGTTTAAATTCAAAATATTACATATTTGTCCTAACAAATATATAAACGAATAGAGGGGATAAGTATGTATCTATTAATCTTGGCAGCTAGAGAAGTGATTGTATTGTGGCCCAGTAAAGCGCACCGAAACCACTAGATTTACCTAACATTTGAAATATAATGCCACAAACTCCCACACAACTATGCAAAATAAATGTTTTTGGAAAAATGTATCAAATAAAAGTTTGTATCTGTGCAGTTAGCTCACCAAGTTTGTGTCTGTGCAATTAGCTCACTAAGTTTAAAGAAATCGTTGTTGAATTTCCGACAAAATTCCAAAAATCTGAGAAGCCTACGGTGTAAAGTTGCAACGATTTTCTTCAAAATTTGAATCCTAGGAATGATTTCAATGTATATAAATATCCATATACTGTATTGAAGTGGTGCTTTATATGAAGCTTAATGTTGCTTAATGTAGCTGTTAATGCTTAATTAACCCCAAACAATCAATTTTTCTGGTAAATGTTACAAATAAAAATGATGCGGATTCATTTGTGTAGATAGTGGCCGAAGTTTAAAGTGAATCATTGTAGCCGTTTTCCATAAAAACGCAAAAACTGAAGAACAAAAATTTGTAAAGTCACAGTTCCGGTTGATGGTATTTGTCAGAATTTCATTTGTAGATGTTAATTGTAATTATATATCAACTGCTGAAACTGAAGATTATAATTTCCAATTGGAATTACATTGTCCTCATGCGTTAATCTAGTGGCTGGCGCATTCGCCTTTGGTGCGAGAATTCAGAGTTCTATTCCTGTGAGGGCAAAATCGGGTTGACCCAGCATCGTGAGGAAAAGTGGGAAACTACAGTTGGTAGCGCACCTAGGTAGCGAAGGCTGGAAATAAATGGCGAGAGAACTTGCTACATGCTTACCACATGTCCCCCAATACAAATCGCCGTCTGACAGACGCCTTTGGCTCTTCGTGGGCTGTTGCGCTATAGGTTAATTACAATTACATTATGCCCAACTGTATGCTCGTACAAAACTGTCATATATGCTCTTTAAGGAATATGTGAACACCCGGAACCAATCGATGACAACAAAATGAACCCGGCTATCCCGGAAAAAAATTTCGAATGTTTTCTAGCTCTGCGGGCAACCACAATTAGCTCTTTCATATTATAACAAGGTAATTGTAATCAATGTATTATATAACTTTAGAATTATCTCAATAATAATTAAATGTAAATGGAGACTGAAAAAATAATAGGATAAACAAGTTAGACTAATAAACAATAGCTGAGTTAGATTGATTAATTCAATTGTAATTGCATTCCATTGTTCATTTCTCTACTTAATTTTCTTACCTATTTTGGTTTGTATTCATAGTACATATACATACAAATATGTGGAATTATAATAATAAAATGTGAACGGAGACAGAAAAATAATAATAAAGAAAGGAGAAAAATAGAAAAATTAGTAAGATAAACAATACCAATGTATTTGTATTAACATTCCTCTCATCTTAGAGCAGATGTCGGCAACCGTTTTTCTAAAGAGTCACATTTAGAATTATGATACTTACAGAGCCGCAAGTCAACAATTTGAATTATGAAATATACATTTTTGAAAATTAAGCCTAAAATGTGTTTTTTTTTTAATGAAATGAGATTATTTGCGCTTCGCTTAAAAGTGTTGTAATAAAATACACTGCAATTCAATTATTTGTTATCTATATTACAATACTCGTAATTATAATTATATAATATCATTAATAAAGTAAAGAACAAGTGATTTTAAACCTTCTTACATATAAATTAATTCACATTTTTCTTTGGGCAAACAATCTGCTGGGATAACTTGTATGAATAATAAAATTAAAATATTTACTTCATAAAAAATATAAGAACAGGTTCCTAATGAGATTTTGGTGGCTGAATTTCTCGAGAAAGTTTGTCAGCATTCGGTAAAATAACGTCACTTTCATGTCCAAACAAGACGACAGGCTCACACTGTACAGCCTGTATGTTTACGAGGATGCCTTTTGAAAGGTGTTGGGTCGATTAATGCATTGGAGGACCGAATGCAATCTATTGCAATTGAGTTTTAATGTTCATTTTTCTGTAGTTAAATGCAAATTTTCTTTCTGTCTTTCACATATGTTCCAGTTGGCCTTGAGCAGGCGAATTGTAACATCTATGTACACGCTTTATGTTCATATTTCAATTTGTCTCGTAATTTTCATTATTTATGAAGTTTCGTTGTGTATTAGTCTTTAGTTTCAAATAGTGTCTGTTTTCTTCTGTTTTTTTTGTTTTTTATTTTTCATTTATGTACTTACTTTTTATTTCGTTACGGTTATTTTATGATTTACACAACTTTTAATTTCTATTAAGAAATCATTTATTAATAAGACTGGTTATA
>JAAEAF010010740.1:0-27233 GCA_011037195.1 Triatoma infestans | reverse complement strand
AAAAAAATCTGGTGTGAAACAGTCGAAACAACTTTCTCTTATCCCAGTTCACAAAATTATTTTTGACAAATTTTATAGTTAGTGAACCAAATTTAATGAAATAATAAAAAAAAAAAACTGTTCAGTAAAAGTGCACTTCCGGTTTACTAATTTCCTTAAAACTCGGAATTTTAGGCCATCTATTTATTTCTAATTAATTTTCTTTGGATGATAGAATTTTATAATCAACTATTATAGCACTTTAGATAAAAAATCTAACCCCATCCATCCCCCCACCATAACTGCCGTTAAATGCACTTTCTCCAGAGAAATGTTTTAAATAAAAATTGTAGCTCTTTGTATGTGTAGTTTATACAGGAAGTTTCAAGAAAATCATTGCAGACATTTTTGAGAAATTCACGAAAAAGTGAAAAAATCATTTAGTAAAGTGGTAATATAAAACCATTTCCGGCTATCCGATTTTTTTTTAAACTCGGAATTTCAACAACATATTCCATTTTAATTACCATTATTTAGATGATAGAATTGTTTAATAAACTGGAATAGCACTTTAGATGAAAACCTAACCCCACCTCTTCCCCATAATTGCCCTTAAATGATTTTTCCCGGAGACATGTTTTAAATAAAAGTTGTAGCTTTTTGTATGTGTAGTTGATATACTTAGTTTAAAGAAAATCGTCAGAACCATTTTTTAGAAAATTGCAAAAAAGTAAAAAAGCCAACTAGTAAAGTGGTACTTCCGGTTGAGAAATTTTGACAGATAACGTACTGTCAGATCCCATGGTGATACCTAAATGGAATATCAAGTTTCAAGTTTATACGGTTTTTCATTTTTGAGCTATGCTGTTCACATACACATACACACACACACAGACCATTCGCTAAAAACCACTATTTTGGACTCCAGGGGACCTCAAAACGGATATTTCCGGTGAAAACTTGATATCGAAAATTTGACACGATTACAATACTTCCTCTTACTTGTAGGAGTAAAAGAAAGTAAAAATTTACTTCCGTATAACTCCCTTTCAAAATTTGACATTTTGCTGTATAAAGGGAATGGAATTATTAAAACTAATTTCTCACTAATCCCAATAATTTGAATTTCAACTATGCGACATTATTTAAAAAATTCAATTACTTTAAAAGAAGTTATGAACAGCAATTGTAAACTGACAAAGATCCTTCACAACTCGTATTTCCTTTTATTCGTAAAAAATTTTTAATGAGAATCTTATTATTATTATTATTTTTTTTTTTATTAACTATATTTTAAATTATAAATAAACTCTTAAAAGTTAGAAGTGAATACAATTCATCTAGTCAAAATCTTAAAACGATTGCACTGGGCCGTAAAGAAATTGTTCAGACAGTTTTAGAAACTTCTTGAATGGATATCAACTAAAAAAAAAAAGAATTCTGTCTACCAGTAATACCAACTTAGTATGATATTTTATAAACATATATTCTCTCATTCTCTCTTGCTCAGAGAGAGAGAGAATGATAGGCAGATAAGTATCTTATGTGTGCAGAAAAGATGTTTTTATTTCTCTTCTTATATTCCTTATTTTAGTTCGACTTGCAACTAGCCAATCTCTCAATTTATTTTGTCTTTACTGGTTTGAGAGTGGCTATTCTTATATAAATAGTTTCTTTTTTTTTCCTTTTTCATTTTCTCCAAAAGATGAGAGGAGCATATCATATTTCTATATTGAACTTTCTCCAAGAATCTGCGTATGAAAGAATTGTTTTTATAGAAGGATTTCCCTCTGACACTCTCTTTCTCACTCTCTCTCTCTCTCTCTCCTCTCTCTCTCTCTCTCTCTCTCTATATATATATATATATATATATTATATATTATATATATTTATATATACAGGGTTTCCCAAGGTATATGGATAACGACTTTTTCTCGGAAACTAAGATAGCTAGAAAAAAAAACTAAAAAATACGTATCCCCATAGTTTTTTGTTAGAAATCCCAATTAAATTTGCAAATTTGTTTTGATGCTCCCAGAAGCGAGATACAGGTACCAACTTCATTTTTTCCAAATGGAGAGGTGTGGTTTTTATTTAACAAATAGATTCCCCTATTTTTTTCTTTGTAAGAAAAATGTACTAGAACGGTTTTTTTTTTCTTTGAGTGATATTTTACAAGTTATGAATGAAAACATGATGATTCCTTTGAAGAAATTTCAAAATGATATTATATCGGTTTTTTTGATTGAATAAGAAGAAAAGTACTAATTTTATTATAAATTTTACTCCACATTAATTACAGATCTTGCTCGAACTGACCGTCACCATTAAAGATGTATTTCTTTGGTCGTAAGGTATAATTCGCAGGAAAAATCATGTGTATGCATCTCTAGTGGTGGGGGCCAGTTCGAGCAAGGTCTGTAATTAATGAGGAGTAAAATTTATAATAAAATAGTACTATTCTTCTTATTCAATCAAAAAACCGTTATAATATCATTTTGAAATTTCTTCAAAACGATATATTTTAGGTTTTTTTCTAGTTATCTTAGTGTATTGGTATCGTTTTATTGATACCGGAAGTTGAAGTGATGAGTAAGAGTAAGAGATTGTTAATTAGAGGGTAAGAGATTAGAGAGTTGGTGTTCGAAATGCGTACTATTGATTTATAAAAATATACTATATTTTAACAAATAATTTAAAGAGATATAAAATAGAAAAACTAAGATGCACAATTGTAAATAACTATAAGAATTATAAAATGAATATAAAATATTAAAGAAGTTAGTAAAGTGTTAAAACCTTAAATAGGGACGCGCTCGCGATGTGAGACGGTGCTTCTGATCTGAAAACTGATGTAGACGTTGGATGCCTGAGTCGAACTGAATCCCTCCTCCAGTGGGGCGACGTGTTATATTTGCATCACTCCCACATCGACGCTGATGTGTAAGTACGTGTAACACTAAGACATCTCTTGTGGTATATTGACCCTAGGGGAGGTCAGTAGTTAACAAGGGCTGATTTGGCCGGGGTGGTGACGCTTTGTTAACAGATAGTGGGCCAGGTAGGCCAGTAAGGTATTATCTCTTGACTGTATATTGACCCTTTTTGTAAGAAATACAAAAAGGGTTTGCCGCGGTTCATGACCTGCAGGTACCGGCTGGCTGGACCCTTTTCCAATTTCCAACCACTAGTTATAATTTTTAGATTTATTTAAAAATTATCTCTTCTTTTTTTTCTTGCTATCGCTATCACATCACATTAGTTTCCGATAAAAAGTCGTTATCCATATACCTTGGGACACCCTGTGTGTGTGTGTGTGTGTGTGTGTGTGTGTGTGTGTGTGTGTGTGTGTGGATTGGGTGGGTGGGCTGGTGTGTGTGTCTGTGTTTGTGTGTGTGTGTGTGTGGAAGAGATAGAGAGAAAACAAAATAAATACAATTTTCAATGTAGACAGGCCTTAAAATTATAATGAGATGGTTTATACGGCAATGGCCAGAGGAGTTTTTTTTGTTTTTTTTAAGAAAAAAGTATTCTTTGTTGCTTTTACGTTTCGGGTACCATTAGTGAGTGCCCTTCTTCAGGACCTCTGCAAAATTTTCTTAGAGAAAAGATACATTATTTTACAATACTGTAGTGAAGAAAACGTGCATAGATTTATAACAAATAAAAGAAAAATTTAAATTAAACAAATATTAACACAACAGATTTAGCATAATATTTAAAAAAAAAAAAGAAATTATAATACAGAAATGACAGTTAATTAAATTAAATGATATTAACAATAAGAGAAAATAAAAAAGAAAAAATACTTTTAGGGTAAGAGAGGAGAGTGAACGATGAGAACGTTTGAGATTCAAATGAAGAGAGAGTATTTTTAAAATTTAAAAAAAAAACTGTTAAAAGGTGGGAGGGATAAGAAAAATGTTTATAGTGAAGCGCGGCAATTTCAAATTTGGAAGAACAAATTACTGGCGAGTGTCTTTTACGAGTGTCGTATTTAGCGTTAGAAAACTCCTCTCCTATCCTAAAGGTATTTTTATCTTTTTTATTATCTCTTATTGTTAATATCATATTTCATTTAATTAACTGTCACTTCTGTGTTATAATTTCTTCTTCTTTCTTTTTTTTAATATATTATGCTAAATCTGTTATGTTAATATTTCTTTAATTTTTTTTTTTTTAAGTCTGTGGGGAGAGACCAAGCCCTATGCTATCCACAGCCCTTCTGGACCCATATAGCTACCCCAAACTTCGGAGCCTTCTCAGTGCACTGCCAGCCTCCGGGCAGTGTTCTCTCATTTCAGACACTGACATCATAGGACAGTGAGCTGTAAGAGGCTCCTAGGATGAAAAAAATCTAAGGGCAGCAGCTGGACTCGAACCCGAGTCCTCCGTGTTGCTAGTCTAACGCGCTAACCACTGAGCTAATTCCTTCCGTATAATTCTTTAATGTAAATTTTTCTTTTGTTATAAATGTATGCATTATTTCTTTACTACAATAATATATCTTTTATCTAATAAATTTTGCAGAGCACCTGAAGAAGGGCACTAATGATACGCGAAACATAGAGCAACAAAGAATTATTGTTTTTTTTTTGTGTTTTTTTTTAAACTCCTCTGGCCATTACCGTATAAACATCTCATCAAAATAAATATAAATCAAGAAATGCGTCAGCTGAGCTCAAACATAGATATTTCGTTAAAGTATTGAGGATGGGCAAATTCGCCAAACAAATTCGCCAAAAACTTTCGTTTTTGTTCCTTCAAAATTTTACAGCTCGGAAGTTGTTTTTTTTTACGTTCTTCATGATACAGGGAAGTATCATCGCACAAGAAACTTTAGAATATACTGTAGTGTATCCTGCATCAATGAAATGGGGTTATCTTTATAAGAATCTATTCTAAAAACATTAGACACAGTTAGTACACAAAGAATTACTTACAAACTACCACAATTATTTATAGACATGTTTTACGTGTCATTATGTGTGTGTGTACAGGTATATGTATACAATGTTAATCGAATATCTTAAGAGATAATCACTTTAAATTATTCATCTCCACGCTTGGGACATTGATAATTTAATAAAAAAAAAGAAAAAACATATGTTCCTCTCTGGTTATTAATAATTTTGCAATAATTATTGATAATCTCTAACTAATAATAATTATTATTCAGAAATTATAATAAAACAATTATTCCTTATAACTAATTTAAAATGTCATGATAAATATTTTTTTTTTTTTGCATTCTAATAATATTTATTTATTTACAAATCATAATATGGGCCAGCTCACCAAGAGCTTTACACATAGAGATTAGAGGTAAAATATGTTATTTCATAAATCTTGGTAGAGTCGCGGTTTCAGTTTTCTAGAGTGAGTAGGTTCCCCTTGTTGTAGTGGGACGTTGAGGATAGTGTGTGAAGTGTGAGGAAGAAGTTGTCTGTTAATTTAGTCATGTGTGTGTGAATATCTGTAATGTCTAGTTCTCTGTGTATTTGTGTGTTTCTGGTGAACCAAGGGGCTCTTAAAGCTATTCGGAGTACTTTGTTTTGAAATTTCTGAAGTCGTTTCGTCAGTGTGTTGCTGGCAGTTATCCAGACTGGGCAAGCGTATGTCAACAGAGGTCTGAGAAGCGTCTTATAAAGAAGTACTGTACAGGAGTGTTTGAGTGGTGTGTTTCTGTTTATAAGTGGATATAACTGTTTCAGTCGGCAGTATGCTTGTTGTAGTTTGCTGTTAATGTGTAGTCTCCAGGTGAGTCTGGTGTCAAGGATTACACCAAGATAGCGCACTCCTTGATCCTTCGGTTTCCAGGGTATTTCCTGGTTGTTTAGTTTTAGTCGCCGAAGATCTTCATTTTGAAATCTCCGAAGAGAAAAAATTTTTGCTTCTGTTTTAGTGATGTTGAGACGTAGCTTCCATTTTTGGAACCATTTTGTAATGATGTCTATAGTTGTTTGTAAGTCAGTGATGCTTTGGTCAATGTTGTCGTTAGTTGAGGCTATCATTGTGTCATCTGCGTATGTAGCTAAAGTAGCTGAAGTTGGTTCAGGTATGTCCGAACAGTAAAGGTTAAAGAGTATAGGACTGATGATTGCACCTTGCGGTAGTCCCGCGAGAATTTGGCGTCTAGTACTATATGTGTTGTTGACTCTTACCTGAAATGTTCTGTCCCTTAAAAAGGATCCTATGATTTGAGTAATGTAGTCAGGTGCGTTTGTGTGTCTGAGTTTGTAGAGTAGTCCTGAGTGCCAAACTGTGTACTCTAATAATATGAATTTAATACATTAACATTTTGAGCGTCACTTAAATTGTATTATTTTTGTTACAGGTGGCTAAATGAAATTATTGCTCAGCTTCTGCATTATACAAGAATATATATTACTTCTTCCAGCTATTATACCATCAACTAAACAAACTAAAACGAGGTAAGTAAATATATTTGACTAAAATATCTTCTTCCACTGGCTAGTGAATCCAGTTGGTTTACCAATTAATTGTAAATTGTAATTTTTTATAGTTAAATAACATCTTAAATTTGGGATAAATATTAATAATTCGGATAAAAGCATTATGATCGCATGTTTTTTTAAAAGTCAGGACAAAAAAAAAAAATGCAGCATGCAATAAGAATTAAAAAAAATAATGGATGTGAGAAGGAGAGAGAATGTGAGAAAATGAATTCAGAAATAAGATTAGAAATAAACTAGATGATATTGTAATGTCGTTGGTGAAGGTGGATAGTTTGTAAGTATTGTAAGCACGAGCGGTTTTGTAAAGGGCTT
Organism: Triatoma infestans; assembly: GCA_011037195.1. Lineage (NCBI taxonomy): Eukaryota > Metazoa > Arthropoda > Insecta > Hemiptera > Reduviidae > Triatoma > Triatoma infestans. The sequence goes on along the minus strand of JAAEAF010010740.1, from coordinate 20,463 downwards.
ATGTGTATGTTTAAAGAGATGAGCATTAACAAGAAATAGAGAATAAGAACCACTTTTAAATAAATAATTTAACTATATATTAAATAAGTAAATTTACAAGATAATTATTAATTTTGAATCTTGAAAATATATTTAATTTAAAAAAAAAAAAATCAAAATATGTGACATTCCTTGCAAAAGGACATTTCAGGTAGAAGACCACTATTGTCTTTTAGAGTTCATGACTTTGATGGCATTGTGTACCCCTTCTTCTCACAGGGGAAGATTTGAAATAACAATTAGAAGACATTCCTTCAAGACAGTCTAAAAACAAACATTGAAGGCAGAACATTACTTCAGGAATCGCTATCTTAGAATCAGTGCAGTTCCACAATATATTAATAAGTTTATAATAATGAAATGTAATTGGTGATGCTGTGTGTTTTTGCTGGTAGCTTGGCAAGAAATATAAAAATACACTTAATTTGAAAAAATCAAAATTATGAAGAATATGTGACAATTCCCTTGCAAAAGGACATTTCAGGTAGAAAAACACTATTGTCGTTTAGAGTTCATGAACTTGATGGCATTGTCTACCCCTTCTTCTCACAGGGGAGGATTTGAACGAACAATTAGAAGGCATTCCTTCAAGACAGTTGGTTGTGGACACCGAAGCAGAACACTTGTTTTTCGCTCTCTTAGCATCAGTGCATATTAATAAGTTTATTATATCTTTGCAAATAACTTGTGGTTATTATTTTATTAGAATATATTTATTGTTAGCAGTGGTGACTACTTTCTTATTTCTGATACTTCACTCTTAAACATATACTTACAAGCCCCTTTTACAAAACCGCTCGTGCTACCACAAACATACAACACAATATCACAATAACATTTCAATTAACTTATGAATGCATGGAAACAAATAGCTGGCAACAAGATTGTTTGAATCTCAAATGTTAACACTTAAACTGGCACTGATTTTAAGAGAGTGATTCCTGATACAAGTGTTTTGGTTCAATATCCTGTTTCAGACTTTCCTGTATTAAAGCAAAGTTTAGACTGTCCCTTTGTAAGAATGCCTTCTCATTAAGACAAAGGTGACTAAGTTCTATGAACTCTTCTGTAACAGTATCTTCTACTTGAGTGTTACTCTTTTTTTTTTTTTTAACGAGCTTGCATTTTTCTCTCAAATCATAATTTTCTTCAAATAAAATAGACATAATTTCTGCCATCTATCACAATATGCTGAACACTGTATAATAAATATCACCAAACTGCAAGGACTTTACAGTCAAATAGAAGTTAGGAAGTGAAAATAATAAAGAGATAGGTGGAGAGTAACTAACGTTTTATTCATGTAATGTCTGCTTCTTCGCTCTTCGGATCCTATGAATTTTTAATGATTCGGATCCCATTACAAAAATTAAGAAATCTGTTTTGTTTTTTCTCTCTTTCTTAATTAAAATTATCATAAATCACATTGTCAATTTTTCATCAAATTTGGATTTTATTAATTTTTTTTTTATGTTTATTTATTTGAAATTTACAACTGCATATTCAAATACAATAAGTAAATGTGCTATTTAAAGAAAATATGGCTTGATGGTCTTGAATGGTATCATCCAGTGATGAATACCATTAAGTAATTATGAGGTCGCGAGGCCATCGACACTTCAAGCGTCGTTGTGTGTTTGCTGGGAGGGTTTGAGATGAGAGTGCCTTGGCTAGAGGGTTAGAGTGAGATTGAATTCTTGAATGAAATCTTTTGTAGATAGATGAGGCAAGGATGGAGACGAAGGGAATGTTGAGGTCAGTATGTAAGGTGGGCTTGGATACGTAATAAGGACATCCTGTGATATGTCGGAGGATGTTTGATTGAAGGGTTTGGATTCGGTTCAGGTTGGAACGCTTTGCCGTCCCGTACAGTTCTAGTCCATATGTCCGTAGAGGTCTTAGTAAGGATGTGTATAATCGTCTTTTCTTCGCAAGAGATAATTTAGACCGATTACGGAGAAGTCTATGGAAGAGCCGAAAACGATTTTTGAGGTCGCAGCGTTTGAGTCGTGTATGAGGATTCCATGTAAGTCTCTTGTCTAGGTACAGTCCAAGATAACGCACATGGTCAACAGGTGGGATGGATGTTCCATTTAGATAGATAGGAGGGAGAGCTTTATGATTTAAGGTGAAAGTTATGTATTTGCATTTATATATATTTACTTTGATTTTCCATTTTCTATGGATTAAATAGTTAAACCTATTTATTTAGGATACAAAGAACCTATTCTGTTTATTTTTCTTCTTTCTGAGAATGAAAGCAAATCACTTTTTGATTTCTGACACTCTGTTGCACCTAACAATTTTTTGTGATTTCCCAGAAATTTTTCATGACCCCCAATCATAGAAAAGTGTAGCAGCGCTCAAGCGCACTACGATGTATTTTATAATCTCTACTATTAAACTGAGGTCAACGAAATCCAAGACAAAGGGCAAATAAAAAGAGACTGTTAAAGAGAGGCAATATACTCCTTTCTAAATAGCCCGTCCAAAAATATCAGTATTGTTATAAAAGTCGAACTATTATCATTCAATCATTCCGTCTTACAACAGTCAGTGTGCCAAGAAATGTTTAAGTTTAACATTTGAGTTGTAAAATTAATCTAGCTACAAGAATATTTAAGTGCGAGAGTTTTTGTATAATTAATTAGCTTAGAATTAAGCTTAGAAGCTTAGAATTAACTAGAAAAATTATAACTTTTGGCACACTGGTCATTTATACTCGAAGATATTTTATTTGAAAACAGTGATGAGAATTATTACTTCTTCTTCTTCTTCTTTCTTGACTCTATGGTCCACGCAGGACCTTGGCCTCCTCAACTACTCGCTGCCATTCCTCTCTCACCTCCGCAATCCTTCTCCCCCTTCTTATTCCGATGCTTCTCAAGTCGGACTCCACTTCATCCAACCAACGAAGTCTCGGTCTTTCTCTTCTTCTAGCCCCTCCAAGGTGACCAGCCCACATTTTCTTGGGAATTCTTGCATTTCTCATTCTTTCCAAATGTCCCAACCATTTAATTCTTCCTCTTTTTATCCATCCCACTAGATCCTGATCCTGGTACAGTTCCATCAATTCCCTGTTTTTTCTTATTCTGTACCTCTCACCTTCCTTTAGGACCAAAAATCTTCTGTAGGATCTTCCTTTCCCAAGCGTTTAAAATTCCGGTATCCTCTTTAGTCATCACCCACGTCTCGCTGGGGTACTTAGCAATAGGCCTTAAAATGGTCTTATATATTACCAGTTTCGCTTCCCTGGAGAGCGCACGGAATTTTAACAGTTTCTGAAGAGCCCAGAAACACCTATTTGCAGCCGTTAGTCTGCATTTAATTTCAATGCCGCACTCATTTTTTTCTCGGTCAAGACTGCCCCTAAATATTTGAAGCAGCCAAACTTTTCGAAATTATAAGGTGCGCACACGGCCTGCACTTCAGGTATTGTGCTCCGTCTGGTGCTGACCATAAGCTTCGTTTTTTCTTCATTAATTTATTACCAGGTCTAACTTTTTCGATGCTGTTTCGCTCGCTGTTTCGATGCTGTTTATATATTACCAGTTTCACTGTTTATATATTACCAGTTCGATGCTGTTTCGATCTTCCCGTTAGCACAACATCGTCAGCGTACGCCATATGTTGGCTTAACCTATTATAGATTGTGCCATTTCGGCAAGTACGTATGGCTCTTGTAGCGTTTTCTAATGCCAGATTAAAAAGTAGAGGGGATAGCGGGTCCACTTGCCGTAAGCCTTTACATAAGGAGAATTTCTCCGAGACTGACCACTGCACCTTCACACAACCTTTCGCGTCAAACAGAGTCATTGCAGTTAATGAGAATTATTACTTATTTCTTAATATTTCTCTCTTCTCTAAAATTTACACACATATACGGACCCTTTCAATAACGCTCGTGCTAACCCTTTCAATAACGCTATGCAATACAATCATTACACACACTCACCACATTAATGAATTTTTCACTTTTTTTACATTTCCTTGAAAATCGTTCCAATGAATTTCTTGTAAACTTTAATTATTTTATCACTTTAACGTAAAAAATTTATTTATAAGAGAAATCTAGGGAACCAGTTTCCTTTAAAATGCCTTTTCAAGAATATGTATTTCTAAATCTACATAATAATAAGAATTTAATGTAATTTTCTGCCAAAATTCCGAGTTGAAGAAAATCGATTGACCGGAAGTAAGACTTAATTTTTTTTGTTTTTATTATTGATTTTTGCGATTTTTTTTTCAATAAAAACACCGACGGATTTTTTTTTTTTAAAGTTGACAAATTTAATTGATTTTGGAAACAATGTGGAGAGAGAAGATCACGGTCCCATTAAAAATTGTTTCATTAATGTAAGGTTCGGTCCTCACGCGTTGGTCTAGTGGCTAGCGCACTCGCCTTTCGTGCGAGAATTCAGGGTTCAATTCCCAAGAGGGCAAAGTCGGTGTTGACCCAGCATCGTGATAAAAAGTGGGAAGCTACAGTTAGTAGCGCCCTAGGCAGCGAAGGCCAGAACTAAACGGCGTGGGAACTGCGTCGTGCGCACCACGTGCCCCCCCTATTCAAATTGCCGTCTGGCAAGCCTTGGCCCTTCATAGGCTGTTGCGCCATAGGTTTTTTTTTTTTTTTAAAAAAAGAAGGTTAGGTTCAACCTCCTGTATATTATCATTGAATCCAACTAAATAACATCTAGTGTTTACTAGATGTTATTTAGTTGGATTCAATGATAATATACTTTCTTCTAAGTTTGAAGAAAATATGTCTATTAAAACTCATATGAGTGTTGTACATCAATTTTTTTTCAGGAAAGCAATAACTAATTATTGAATTTCCTTCTCTAAAATAAAGTTTTCCTTTGACACATTACTCTAGTAAATTGAATAGCACCTACAACCTCTGGCAGATCTCTTCTATACCTGGGGGTTTGGTTTAATAGATGTTTTAGGAAACTTGAGAATTACATTTTAATTAAAGCAGTACAAAGATGGATCTATTCATTAACTACAACAGCTAAATCATTTATGTTTCTCATTTCCAGTACAGAAAATATTTTATAATCATTTCCAGAATATTCCAAAGAAAGTTAATGAAAACTCAATGAAGAATTAAAGGGATGTTTAATGAATATTATTATTATAAATTCCTTTTTTGTTACTTAATAAAACAAAAAAAAACAATAAATTGTAATTAATTTAAATTTATATTTATTTAAATAAAAGAAATAAAAATGGACAGGTTATTTTTTTTTTTTTTTAACATGATGAACTCTGTTGATAAAATGATGAACTACAAATGTAAATAGTCAGATTAATGAAAGTGAAAGGATCACGTTTTAACTCACATGTGACTAAAAAAAAAAGTGAAAAAAAGAAATAAAAAAAACAGTTTTTCTCCTTAATTGTCCAAACAGATATTCTGCTATTTCCAGAGTGTTTGCTAATTACATTTATGAAAGTATTTTAGTTACAACTCAGTCATTTTATAGGGGCTCGGGTAAAAAAAAAATATATAACTAAGTTGCTGAATTAGCTTTTTCACTTATTTAATTTAAACTAACTAAATTAATGACGATTTTTGTTTGTTTGTTTTATCTCTCTTTATGATTATATTATTCTATTTGTAATGTATGATATCCCTTACTTGAAATAAATCTGCCAAGTTTTCTACTTTTTAACAACTGAAATCTAAATTAAAACAATATTTATCTAATTTTTTCCACATGGATATTTTTTTGCTTATTTAACTTTGACTTATTTCAAAAATTGAATGATAACAATTTAATAAACGCAGGATGCAGTTAGTGCTTTCATTGGCTTTCTCCTCAATTCGAAACTCTTCTTAGAGAGGTCTGGTCGTTTATCGCTCAAACGTCGTTTAAAGCCATGATTGTTAGGTTGTCGGCAATCTCTTTGCCATTTACCCAACATTCCCAGACATCTAAAAAACAGTAACTTAATCATATCACAGCCCATATCATCGAGATTGCCTACTACTTTGGCGCAAAAGTCCTAAAGATCCAGGGCCTCGTCCACAAGTCTCTGGCATACATCCCTGTCTTTGAACTTCATTTTCCTCTGTCTAACACCCATTGAGGTGAGGTAATCTAGGAGTTCGTCCAGCCAACGCAAGCGAGGTCTTCCTTTCCAAGCGAGCTAAACCGGGTCGACCATAGAGGAGCCTTTTGGGCAGTCTAATCTCCTCCATTCTCTCCACATGATCTAACCAGCGGAGATGACCTTTCTTTATAAAGGTTACGATGTCTTCATTCTTATACAGCTGGTACAATTCTTCATTTTTCCTAATCCTCCACTGGCCGTTCACAAAATATGGACCAAATATCATTCTTAGGACCTTTCTCTCCCACACCCCAAGCAACCTTTCTCTCTCTTTAGACAGTACCCACTAGCATACGTTACAACTGGTCTTATTTTAGTTCTATATATTAGAACCTTGGCGTCACGTGACAAACCTCTAAAGCGAACAGCCTTCGCTAATGCAAATAAGCATCTGTTGCTTATTTGTGTCCGTCACAACCGCTCCCAGGTTGTGGCGGCACTATCTCCAGTTACGAGCTCATGAGCATTAATTTTCACCTTCTCAGGCATCGCAGCTTGGTTCCTGGATGATCTCATATAAATAGTTTTTTCTTCGTTGACTCTCAAGCCAAGAGTCATTGCCTTTCTTGCAAATTGCTTTTTCTTTTCCAGGGCCTCTTCCAGTGCTGCTTTAATGCGCGAGGTTTTGGGTCAGCCTATTATAAATTGCCTCTGCATTCCCAAACCATTTTCAAGGGTAATTATCCCATGACTTAATTGTTTTATGGACGGCTTGGCTATCAGTTAGGAACATTTCTCCTATTCAATGGTTGCTTTCGAGATTAAACTGACACATTAAATTCTGATTGCAATTTTTTTTTTTTGTATTAGTTTCTAAGCCTCCCATGAATATTTTCAGATATCCATCTAAAACAATGTTATAATATCATCTTTATTTATATTCATTATTTACATACACATACATATTCGATATTTACAGATTCGAGATGCCAGTCCCGAACAGGCCACCCCACCAAATCGTTGGGTATACATAAAATGGAGTAGAGTACTTCGTAATCCTCTCAACCCTTTCACCTCTAAACCTAATACCATAATACAAATAATATACCTTTTTATATTTTTATTTTTTTTTATTTTTAGGCTGATGTTTGTTTTTATTTTGTTTAATTCGGAATATGGAAATGTGTATGTATGAATGCATTTAATTATATTTAATTTTGATTTTTTTAATAAACTTATTTAAAATATTAAAAACTTCTCTATTTGAGCTTGTTAATATTTCCTTGTAACAAAAGCGATTTAATATTTGATAATCTGGAGAAATAGGTTTTCTGTTTTCTTTATGCTGATTATACTTAGAGCATTCTATAATATTATGCTCCAAACTTTCATGCGTTTCACATATATATCATTTATAGCTGACCTTTCCTGCCCTATTTTATATAAATATCCCTTTACATATTTTATGATTGACACGGAGTCGGCATATTATTTTAAATGTTTTTATGTATATTTGTCAGTACTCTTATCGTAAAAACCATGTTTTTTACGGCCAGTAATGAGATTTATTATGTTATAAAATCTGCCTATTTTATCGCACTGCTATTTTTACATGTTCCAATCTACCAAAATACTATTTTTTTTAATGAGGAAAATTATCTCCAAATGGTATACCTAACGTTCATTATCACCTCTTGATCTGTCGCTTTTCTTGCTAATTCATCTGCTTATTCGTTTTCCTGGACCTTAACCTTATCAAATTTGCTCTTCTTTTTTGTTTTATAACAGATGTTAGTGCTAGTATTTTCATTCGTGTGTGATTGAAATTGAAAAAAATTCCTTCATATTTAAGTCTTTCAAGCTTCCGTTGCCATTGTCATGTAAAATAGGTCTTCGAGTTGAGACCGTATCAATTGTTTGTTTGTTTTATAAACCGACGTTTCGTCCATATTACTATTGACCTTTTTTAGGTTAGTGTCTGTCGCCTCTAAATGATGTTTCAGCATTAGAGGCAACCCTACCGAAGAAGCCTATTGTAATAGGACTGAAACTTCGATTTATAACAAACATTGTTATTGTAATATCCTTGAACATTGTTTCGTAATATCCTTAATACAATCATACTTAAAGTGCTCCTTGGATGACCACCTTTTAAAAGAAAGATTGTATGGATCGTACGAATATTTTACAAGATTGGATTGGATGAAAGAAAGATTGTATGTCCACTTGGAAGAATACTAAGAAATTAGTCAACCGGGCCTGATCTTTGGCTTTTTACACTCCAGCCTAATTCCTCACGTTTGCAGTATTTAACCACAAAGGGCGTTGAATTGGGAAATAATGGCAACCGGCAGTCTAGGACTCTTCTAATTAAGTTCTGCAAAAAATTTTCCAAAAGAGAGTTGGTGTTGTTGTGGTGGTTGGTTCCGCAGAGCTGGAAAGCATCAGAGACATTTTCCGTGGTAGCCTGCTTCATTTTGTGGTCATCGACCGGTTTCGGGCGTTCGCCCATCTTCAGGATGCGTTTTTCAGACAATGTGACAACACAGACTTGCACAGAGCAAACTTAGTTTTCACACTAACTGAATTAACTAGTGAGTGTGAAACTGAGTTAATTCAGCTACCACGGATAATGTCTCTGAGAGTTGGTGTTATTAAGTACTCCATATCTCGTTTGATTCACAGCAATCATTTCTATAAACTAAAACTCTACCTTCCAATAGTTAAGTTGCAGGAAATTTTACTATATTCTCTGCAAATTTCTATGTTATCAGATCAGACTTATGCAATAGGTTAATGAATGAATTAATGCCAAAAGTTGGAGACACATAATTTGTTAGCATTGCAGACAACAGTCTTAAAATTAAAATTAAAAACTAAGTTAAGTTTAAAAACAAAATGTAAGTACGTATATGAAATTTAAAATGCTAATACATAGTAAGAACAAAACTACATTAATTTCTTTTTGATGTTATTTTTGATTTGATTATTTTATGAGAGTATTATTGTTACTTACGTAATGTACAATAGTAATTACTTGACTGAATCTAGAGCGAGTATAACTTTCGAAAACAAAATTATAAAATTATTCTCTTTCATTAGATGGGTATTAAATTCAATCATAATATATAAGGAAGTAACTGAAGTAATATAGCACTTTAGATAGAGTGTTAAATCCAAGTTTTAGCAAATTAAATCAAGTCTATAGAGTTTATTGATGGTATTTGAACTCATAAACAATTAAAATCATTAAGTTCCATTATACCGTGATGTAATACCTTAGGTCTTAATTGTACATCTTTTGTATGTTAAATTGTTAATTTTCTTGGTGATTATCCAGACACTTCATTTAGCAATGTATAAGCAATAACGTTTAATCAATCTTGAATATTTTGCTATCTGCTTTTTTAGTTTCTTGTTCTAATTATCAGCTGATAAATGAAGATTTCATAATAATAATAATTGTTTTACAATTAAATATAAATTTGCAGCAAAAAATTTCAATCACAAATCATTTGGGCTGAATTATATTATTTATTATTAATCACGATTGTATGACTATTATTAATCCTTTTAGCCTTTTATATTATTCCCAATAATACGAGGGTGATTTAATAAGTAACGAGACAAATCGCTGTAGCTCAAAAACGATTTATTTAATCAATACAAAACTTTGGCTACTTTTCAACATAGTCCCCAGCAACATTTATACACTTGTCCCATTGTTCTTCTTAATTTGTGTATGCCTCTAGCATAAAATTCTTTGGGTTGATCTCGAAGCCAGTTTTGCACCTGATTTTTAACTTCTTCATTGGATTGAAAACGTGGAGCCTCTTTAAGAGTCCAAGCAAATAGAAGTTCGATGGTGTGAGGGCGTGGCAATATGAGGGATATGGAAGAACTCCCACCCCACTTTTTGAAGTGTTTCTTGAGTTAAGTGTGCCGCATGTGGGCGCGCGTTATCATGAAGCAAAATCCAAGAGTCCAAGACGTTTCGTTCGAATGGTAGGCCATACTTTGTTTGTGAGCATATCGAGATAATCACAAGAAACAGGCCCCTGCGAATCCTAGAATACTGTAAGCATGACTTTTACCTGCAGACGGATGGGTCTTGAATTCTTTCGAGTGGTAGAATCCGTATGCTTCCACTCAAGGCTTTGACGCTTAGGCTCCGGCTCAAAATGGTGTATCCATATTTCATTACATGTTACAATTCTACTAAAAAATTATTTTTCAATTAAACATCGATTCAATTCAACATTCAACTGTTGACTGATTTGAAATCTGGTTTCTTTGTGGTCGTCCGTAAGTTGTCTTGGAACCCATCTCGCCCATCTTGTACTGCAGCTTATTCTGAATAATGTTATGGACAACTCCAACACTCGCGTGCACTTCTTCAGCTATCAGTTCAACAGTAATATGCCTGTTGTACTGAATTAACGGCGTTAATGCGAGATTCGAGGAAGGAAGTTGCAACTTCAACCGGTCGCCCACTTCGTTGCTCGCCACAGACACTTACACGGCCACTTTTAAATTGTTCTATCCATTTTTTTGTAAACGTTCTAACGGTTCAAACAATTAGTCCCGGACACTTTCAACATTCTTTCTTGGATTTCACTACCTTTGATACCCTCTGCAACTAAAAATCTAATCATCGAGCGTTGTTCTTCCGAGGTACAATGCTCGAGTGGACTCGCCATTGTTAACGGAATAAATTTGAGATTATGCTTACCAAATACTCTCGAACAGCTGATGAGAAACTAAGTACAAGGATACCAAATTGATGCACTGAAACTATTGTATTGATTAAACCAACCGTTTCTGAGATGCAGCGATTTGTATCGTTACTCATTGAATGACCCTCGTATAAGGAATCAAATGACAGGAGAAATAAAAAAAATATTTAAAATTACAGATAATTTAATTACTACTTTAACTATGTAAAGAGTGGCCCGCAAGATCGGGAAGCCTGATTACTTTTCTTTTCTATTTTTTTTTGAGGGTTTATGTACTGCGACCATCATGTGATTTATTGTACCCTCTCTGATACCGTAGGTAAGCTTGCTCATCTACAACATCCCTTACAAGTTGAGCTCCCTAAGAGGGTTTTTAGGGTGGGTATTTCTACCTCCCCCAACTGGTATCAACCCAGGCTGTTAAATCTTCTTTGGATGAGGCGTCACAGCCGGTGAGGGGGAGTTTCCGCCATCTCCTCGCAGAACCTAAATGTGCCATCACATCTTCTAGGCCCAGCTTCCTCAGATGCCCGGTGAGAAATCCCGTAAGAATACGGATCTTGATTTTTAATCAGACTGATGCTGGTCATTTTACCTTTCCTGCTTATAACTTCCCAGACAGATCTTGGCCTGACTCAGTCCCGGAAGAGTGTTCCAGAAACGTGCTCTTTTCGCCATCTCCTCTTTATTGATTTCATCCAAGAGTAACTGGTCGCTGACTCCGGAAAAGGATTCAGGCTCCAAGAGAGGAGATGCAGCGCCTTCTTTTGCCACGGCCACTTTGTTGCCTTCCACGCCGACATGTCCCGGCATCCAGGTTAGGGTTACTTTATTTCTTCTGTCTAGGTCGTTAATTCAAGTAAATAAAATTAAATAAAAGTTAATGAAAATTATTGTAGTTGGTTCCGCAGAGCTGGAAAGCATCAAAGATTCCGTGATAGCCTGCTTCTTTTTGTGGTCATCGACCGGTTTCGGACGTTCGCCCATCATCAGCAGTTTTTATCAAACGGTGTAATAACGTAGACTTGTCCAGAGCAAATATAGTTGATACACTCTGTATCAACTGTATTTACTGTGTGCAAGTCTACATTATTACACTGACAAAAATATCCTGATGATGGGCGAACGCCCGAAACCGGTCGATGACCACAAAAAGAAGCAGGCTATCACGGAAAATATCTCTAAATGAAAATTACATTGTAGTCTAGAAGCCAAAACCAATAACATTGAAATCTAAAGTCACAGATTCCGCGGAATGACTTAAAATAAATTATACGGGAATAAAAGTGATACGATGTATATGTATGCAGTTAGCCAGGGCCAAGTTTTTTTTTAAAAAAAAAAAAAACGTTGAAGCTGTTTTTGAGAAAATTTCAAAAAAAAAACCCAATTCTGTAAAGTTGCATTTCCGGTTAATCGATTTTTTTTTTTAATATATTTTGAAATTCTAGAAATGCTTCTAATGCATTTTAATATTATACAGATGGCAGTGGTATTATAGAATAAAGAGGAAAACATCCCAAAAAATCTATTTTTCCTTGAAAAGTGTTTCAGATAAAAGTGATAGGCATTTAAGTGTATAGATAATGAATGGTATTTAAAGGAAATTGCTGGAGCTGAAAACTAAAAACAAATCATTCAGTAAACACTATTTCCGCTTGATGAATTTTACTAAAATCTTATTGACACTGCGGTAGTGATATTTGAGTAATTTTTTTTTTTTTTTAATGTTTTATTCATTTACACAGAACATAGAAACCATTCGCTAAAAAATTTTCATACATTGAGAACCTCAAAACAAATATTTCCAATGAAACCTCCATTTCGTGTAAGTTAAAGTAAGTTACCGTTCACAATGACGTAATCATACTTTTTGCCCAAACAGGACTTTATTGTATTCTGGAAAGAAAGAATTTTTTTTTTTTTTATCTCCTTTTCAACCATTATTATCCTTTTCTAAGAACTTTACATCCCAGAAAATCCTCTTATGAATCCTGGGATATCTTTAGCCAAGAGATTTTTTTTTCCTGAGAAAGTGTAATTACGTGAATATATCTGCCTCTAACCTCATATTAAACAAAACCATTTAATCCTTTTATCTTATTTACTTTTTTTACGATTCTTGTAATTATCTTTCCACCTATATTATTCTTCTTCCATGACTTTTCTCTCTTGCATATAAATATGCAATTGTGAATATACTAATAATGGAATTTTATCGCTTGATTGCGCTTTATTGATAAATGTTTCTTGTCAAAACAAGTTCTTCCATTTGGGTTATTCTTTGAGTTTAATTATTTTCCTATATCTAACGTTCACAACCGAAAGAAAAGATTTCCCGTGCATTCTAAATCATATCAATATTAATATCAGTTCTGAGATAAAAAGTAAATGTGATAGGAATAAAATTTAAGAATTTTTAAATGAGGGACTGTTTAAAAAAAAAAAAATTGCTTCTGAAACCACTGGTTATGAATAGAATAGACGAAGATGACATCCGCTTCCAAACAGCGTGTCATGCCCCATTGAATAGGCAACTGAATGTAACTTCCTTTGCCACCTTTGTTCAATCACTCATTCCTCTCTTTCTACTCTCACGCCCTGTCTCTTCCTTTTCTGAAAACGATCATTCCCACAAATGAATCGCATAATTTTTTTTTTTTTTTTTTACCTTTTGTCCTTGTAAAAGGGGAAAAAAAATACAATTCGCAAAATCTTGGCCTATTAAACGAAACATTTTGAGACCATTAGAAAGAAACCAAGTACTGGCAATCAATAACGAAGTTTGTAGCATACTTTTATGACTTAATAGTGCTGAATAAATATGAAATTGACCACGTGCCACTAACTCATTTAAAACATTGCAGTGGGGTCGGAAAGCTGCAACAACTACTTGGTTATAAATTGACCTAATAGTATAAAATTAATTCTAAAGAATTTACAACGTGTGGAATAAAAAATTTCCCTTTTTAAAGAAAACAAAAACTGATGAGAAACACTCACACAACTTTCTCTTACTGATGTTTTTTTTTTTTTACTTTCTCTTACTCCTAGTAAGAGGAAGTATTGTAATCGTTTCAAACTTTCAATATCGAATTTTCACCGGAAATATCCATTTTGTGATCCGCTGAGTTTTTACCAAATGGTCTGCAGCTGTGTGTGTGTGTGTGTGTGTATATATGAACAGCATAGCTCAAAAACGAAAAACCGTAGAAATTTGAAACTTGATATTCCGTTTACGTATCACCATGACATCTAACAGTGGGTCAACTGTCAAAATTCCTCAACCGGAAGTACCACTTTACTTGTTTTTTATTTTTTTATTTTTTTGGGATTTTCTCCAAAATGGCTCTAACGATTTTCTTTAAACTTAGTATATCAACTACACATACAAATAGCTACAACTTTTATTTGAAACATTTCTGTAGAAAAATTCATTTAAGGGCAGTTATGGTGGAGGGGTGTGGTTAGGTTTTCATCTTCAGTACTATTTCAGTTTATTAAACAATTCTATCATCTAAATAATGTTAATTAGAATTAAATATGTGTTGAAGTTACGAGTTTGATATAAATCGGATGACCGGAAGTGCATTTACTTTACCACTTTACTAAATGATTTTTTTCCCACTTTTTCGCAATTTTCTCAAACATGGCACCGACGATTTTCTTTAAACTTGGTATATCAACTACACATACAAAGAGCTACAACTTTTATTTAAAACATTTTTCTAGGAAAATTCATTTAATGGCACTTTTGGAGAAGGGGGTGGGGTTATGTTTTTCTCTAAAGTGCTATCGTAGTTGATTATACTTTTCTATCTTTCAAACAAAATTAATTAGAAATAAATGGATGGCTAAAATTCAGAGTTTCAAGGAAATTAATTAACCGGAAGTGCCCTTTTTTTTCAGTTTTCAACGAATTTCATTAAATTTGGTATACAATCTATAAAATTTGTCAATTATAATTTTGAAAACTGGAGTAAGAGAAAGTTGTGTGAGTGCTTCTCTCCAGATTTTTTTTATTTAAGGCGCGTCAACATCTATGGTCATTGGCGTCCGGAGCCTTCTCAGTGCATTGCTGGCCTCCGGCAAGTGTTCTCTCTTTACAGACAACACTGGCCATCACCGGACAGTGAGCTATAGAGGCTCCTAGGAAGAAAAAAATCTAAGTGGTCTCGAACCCGGGTCCTCCGCGTGGAGTCCAGTACGCTAACCACTTAGCTATTCCCTCCCCTCCCTTATTGCTGTTAATGCTATAAAATGACAAGTAACCACCCAAGCAGGTAGTAGAAGTGATTACATTGTAATCCAGAAGAAAGCGCCAATAAAATTTCAACAAACCCCATACAACTGGTATATTTTATTCAGCATTGCGGACCCATTCAGATATTAAAAAACACACACACACACACACACACACACACACACAACTTTCATGATGTAATTTGACTATCGTTAATTTTTTACAAGAGGTCAGAGAGTTTAGAGAATTAAATGTATTTTTAAAATGGTGCGGATTGAATGTAATTCTTTTAGCCTAAGATAGCAGATTTTTGGCATTCTATTGTCATTCATGTTAAGCATTTTAATTAACCAATTCTGTAATAGGTCAAGTATTTTGCCACTACATTGTTCCAGATGGAACACTCTGTCCACTGATCAACCATGAGGGAGTGTTTCTATTCATATTAAACAGTCGCTTAGAGAAATGGATGCTAGAATTCCATATTTGAAGTAAATAGGTTGACCGGAAGTGTAGCCTTACAAAATAGGTTTTTGAGTTGTGGGGGAGGGGGAATTAACTCTAACAAAGACTACAACGATTTTCTTTTAAACTTTTTGGAATGCTAACTACACAGATATAAACCTATTACTTTTATTTAAAAAAAAAATTCCCCCCCCAAAATTGATTTTTTTTACATAGATTTGCGGAATTTTCTAGCGTTAAAATTTCAAAATTTATTTGGATTGGTTCAATACTATTAGTGTGCTCTTCACTTCCCGTCCTGCTTAGGTTGGTAGGTTAGTATTCCTCCCCCCTACCACCTCATATTTTAGGAACAAATAAGCAAAGTTTGTGTAATTAGAAGAAAATCTGTAATTTTATATAAAATTGTATTATACAGGAGTAAGAGAAAGTCGTGTGAGTGTTTCACATCAGATTTTTCTTTTTTTTTCTGTCAAGTATTTAAATTATCACACAGTTAACCAACATCTTAGGACATTGAAAAAGCGTGCTTTCTTGGAATGTTCCTGCTTGAAGTAGGCCAGGAAGCATGAAGTTTTGGTAGCTCATAAAACGTTAAAGGAAGATGCGAAAAATAGGAATTAATAGGGAAGGGATTAGCTCAGTGGTTAGCGCACTGGACCCCCAAGCGGAAAGCACGGGTTGGAGTCCAGCTGTGTTGCCCTTAGATTTTTTTTTTCTTCCTAGGGGCCCCTACAGCTCATTTCCGGTGATGGATAGTGTTGTCTGGAACGAGAAAACACTGTGCGGAGACCGGCAGTGCACTGAGAAGGCTCCGGAAGCCAGTGACCAAAGATGTTGACGCGCCTTAAATTTAAAAAAAAAAAAAAATCTGGTGTGAAACACTCACACAACTTTCTCTTACTCCAGTTCTCAAAATGATAATTGACAAATTTTATAGTTTGTGTACCAAATTTAATGAAATTCGTCGAAAACTGAAAAAACTGTTCAGTAAAAGCGCACTTCCGGTTTACTAATTTTCTTGAAACTTGGAAATTTCAGCCATCCATTTATTTCTAACTAATTATGTTTGGATGATAGAATTGTATAATCAACTAGGATAGCACTTTAGATGAAAATCTAACCCTACCCCTCCCTAAAAGTGCCCTTAAAAGAATTTTCCCAGAGAAATGTTTTAGATAAAAGTTGTAGATCTTTGCATGTTTAGTTTATATACGAAGTTTCATAAAAATCGTCGGAGCCATTTTTGAGAAAAATTTGAAAAAGTGAATAAATCATTTAGTAAAGTGGTAAAGTAAACGCACTTCCGGTTATCCGATTTTTTTCAAACTCGGAATTTCAACAACATATTTAATTCTAATTAACATTATTTAGATGACAGAATTGTGAAATAAACTGAAATAGCACTTTAGATGAAAACCTAACCCCACCCCTCCCCCAAAAGTGCCCTTCAGAGCATTTTCCCGGAGAAATGTTTCAAATAAAAGTTGTAGCTCTTTGTATGCGTGGTTTATGTACTAGTTTAAAGAAAATCGTCGGAGCCATTTTTGAGAAAATCGCAAAAAAGTAAAAAATCTAAGTAGTAAAGTGGTACTTCCGGTTGAGGAATTTTGACAGATAACGTAGTGTCAGATCCCACGGTGATATTAAACGGAATATCAAGTTTCAACTTTCTACGGTTTTTCGTTTTTGAGCTATGCTGTTTACATACATACATACATACACACACACACACACAACACAACAGACCATTTGCTATAAAACCACTTTTTTGGGGCTCAGGGGGACTCAAAACGGATATTTCCTGTGAAAACTCGATATCGAAAAAATTTGACACGATTACAATACTTCCTCTTACTAGGAGTAAGAGAAAATAAAAATAGGAATGATTGTTTTTGAAAAGGAAGAGACAGGGCGTGAGAGTAGAAAAAGAGAGAGTGAGTGATTGAACAAAGCTGGCAAAGGAAGTTACATTCACACTGCCTATTCAATGGAGCAAGACACGCTGCTTGGAAACGAATGTCATCTTCGTCTATTCTATTCATAACAAGGGGTTTCAGAAGCAATTTTTTTTTTTTTTTTAAACAGTGCCTCATTTAAAAATTCTTCAATTTTATTCCTATCACATTTACTTTTTACAGATTCGAAAAGTGCACTTGAAGCAATGTCAGAGTTTGATTCTAAAAATATTTTTAATACAGTTTATACTGGCAAATATCTATCTTTGCAAACACAACTACAAAAAAGGTGATCTTCCTATGGATCCCAGGACATGCTGGAATAAACTGTAATGAAGCCGCAGACAAAGCCGCCAAAGATGCAACGTTGATAATAAATAAGGAAGAATATGCCTCGCCTCTGGATTGGAGAAATTGTCTAAAAAAAACATATATTCTCTACATGGAATAAAGAATGGGAGGCCACGCCTCTCTCGAATAAACTAAGAAAAATTAAATATGCACCAATAAAGTGGTTAACTTCATATCGAGAATCTCGCCGGGAAGAAGTAGTGCTGGCAAGGCTGCGAATCGGGCATACGATGCTAACTCACAGTTATCTGTTCAGAGGGGAAAGACAACCGATATGCGAGGTTTGCAGCTCACCTATGACAATTCTGCATATACTAGTTGAATGTACTAAGTACACAACAATGAGAGCGAATCTAGGCATGCCTAACTCTTTAACGGATGCACTGAAAGATAATTCTGAAAATGTAAACAAGACTGTACAATATCTAAAAGAAATTGGCTTATTTCAACATTTATAAGTGGCTCTTTTTGAATTAAAATAGTAGGTTGCTTTTTATAAAGAAGATTAGCTTATATTTGTAAATATTTTTATTGTAAATAGTAGGATTAGAGTAAACTGGAGTAGAGGAATATCAAGTACTCTACTCTATAATGTATATAAGTTGGTGCGAATGATAAGTTTGTATGGTTAGGTTTCTTTTATATGGAGTGAATGTATTTATTTGGATGAATGTATTTATTAGCTAGTATGGATCAGGTAGGTTTAGAGTCGAATTGGTACGAATGAAGTGTAGGGATCAGTTTTTTAAATTTTTAATAGTGCAATGTAGATAAGTTACCATTAAAAAAAGAGAAAAAAATGAAATTACAAGAAAAAGAGTAAGTGCAATAGGTACAAAGGACCTCAGCTGTTACGCACCTATACAATACAACAACAACAAAATTTACTTTTTATCTCAGATGGGGGGTGAAATCAATTGCCTCCATGTGCTGCCCCCTAGAGATTAGTTTCGAGTATGAGCCAAACTATCGACAATAGGTTCAACCTGACCGCATCAGAACAACAGATCGACAGAGGAAGAAGGTGTTTTATTATCTACAGCAAACACTGAAGCACCAAGGTGAGCATAGACGCCTGAAGGGGGCAGCCCCTTCACTATGCTGGGGTGTATAGGCCAATCCCCCATAAACCTGAAAGATCCCATAAACCATACACCCAGAAAGATCCCATGGGCCATACACCCATAAACCTGGGGTGTATAGGCCAATCCCCCCATAAACCCAGAAACCGGAAAAAAAAAGAAATACCGGATTCAAAACTTGGCTATAACATGCCTCTACACTGCAAGGTAGAAAAGGAAGAGAATAAGAATAAGATGATGCTGAAGACTAGAATAGTCCTCTACGTGTCCTAGGAACCAGCAAACTAAGTTCACTAATTATGATAAACTTCTAAGTACTATTGATTAATATAAAGGAAAGGGAAATGTAGGAAAGGATTTACCCATTTCCACATTAAATCACAGGCTGATAAATACAGCCAAAAATTCAGGTTTAAATAAGAGATTGCTCCCTTATATGGGAATTTTAAATATGACGATATTATTTTGTACATAATATGTGCATTGAAGACATCATATTAAAAAATAATAAAAAAATGTTAGTGCCGTTTTCATAAGCGGCTGGGAACTTAGAAACAAATATCATGCTCTCAAACATTATTACTTGGAAAGTTGGCTAACGAAGGGAGAGCTTGCTGTTAAGTTCTGCACATGTTTGCATAGCAAAGACTATAGTTGCAGAAGCTTAGGACACTGTTATAGACTTGTAGACAGGCTGTGGTATGGACTCTCTCTATATACTTTGGGCTTCGTTTGATCTAGTAGTGTATAAGTAACAACAATGTAAACCTCAACCAAGGCAACATATTAATTACATTGCCTCTACAGTAGCTATTCTTTACCTCTTATGTAAAAGTACCATATCAGATTATTTTTAATAATTTTTTTTTTTTTTTAATTTGTTTACAAAAAAATATCTGCTGTGAAATGTTCATACAACTTTGTATTATGTATAAAATATATTAATGTGAACAATTCACAATAATTTGTTCTTAGAAAAATCCAAGACAAAGATTGGATACAAATCTCTGAATACCGCTAGAAGCTTAGCCCACTTCAATAATTAACTACCTACCTAGATATTCTGAATAATTAAATCTAATTTTTCTTTCTCTTACTCCTAGTAAAAGGAAGTATTGTAATCGTGTCAAAATTTTCGATATCGAGTTTTCACCGGAAATATCCGTTTTGAGGTCCCCTGATGTCCAAAAAAATCTGGTGTGAAACACTCACACAACTTTCTCTTACTCCACTTCTCAAAATTATAATTGACAAATGTTATAGTTAGTGTACCAAATTAATGAAATTCGTCGAAAACTGAAAAAACTGTTCAGTAAAAGCGCACTTCCGGTTTACTAATTTTATTGAAACTCTGAATTTCAGCCATCTATTTATTTCTAACTAATTTGGTTTGGATGATAGAATTGTATAATGAATTAGGATAGCACTTTGATGAAACTCTAACCCCAACCCTCCCCTAAAAGTGCTCTTAAAAGAAATTTCCCAGAGAAATGTTTAGAGATAAAAGTTGTAGATCTTTGAATGTTTAG
>JAAEAF010010739.1:40909-55098 GCA_011037195.1 Triatoma infestans | reverse complement strand
TTTATATAGAAATCAATTCTTATGGATACAAGAAACAACTGAAGGATTAAATTGATGATCATTGGAAATAACTATATAGAGGTAGATCTCTTCCATTATCATAAAATAGAATGTGCCATTAGGATAACCAACGTAAAAAAAATCAAACAAGCAAGAAAAAAAATTGTGATACATTTGAAAGATTGCCATTGAATTTACTACTTATCCAGTATAGATTAACTATACGTTATTTATTCATACACAAAGGCTGTGTGTAAGTTTGCAAAGTATTTACTGTTTATAGTAATAAAATTTACACTTCCATAAATGTATATAAAAGACGTTATAATGGTGATAATTGTTTTGAAAAAACGATTTTATCTCATTGTGTACGGCGAAATAATCTTTTTTGAAAAGCTAATTATCCAAAAAATATTTCATTATTAAAAAAAAGCCATCAGAGACTTGTTTTAAATATCAAATATTAGATCTACTACTTTTAGAAATATGTAGATCTGTGATATGCACATATACATATTTTTTTATAATTTCGTAATAAATTATCATTATAGTTAAAACAAAACAAAAAAAAAAATCAGGTCAATTTTTTCAAAAAATACATATGATAATAATTCTTACTTTCTTAGACATCTTAAATATTCCCAAAATATCTATTAGAAGAATTTCAATTAAATTATACAGTTGGATTATTATTTTTCGTTAATTGATTTTTTTTAATCTGTTAATTTTAATCAGCCATTTTTATATTTCAATTTTTATAATCTAATTCCAACGATTAAACCAAAATATTGTAAAAATTAACATTCAGTAATTTTAATTAACATTCAATGTGAAAATAAATTTATTTACATCACATATTTAAACTGTAATTTATTTAGATTGGTGTCTGGTAATCTTAGTTTATATGTTTTAACATTATATATTCCATTTCAAAGTACTTATGAACATTAAAAAAAAAAAAAAGATTTTTCAAGTGGTTACCATAAAGACAATGAATTTATCAAATAAAATTAAAGACATTAGGAATGTTCCTAATATAGTTGAAATTGCATTTATTTTTTCATAAATAGAATAAATAAATATCTTTTATCTGAGAGTGTATATTTTGAAAAATGAATAGAATTGTGATTTTTGTAGATAAATATTTAAATTATTTTGCTCAATATTTGTTAATAAATACAAACAATAAAATATATTTTATGTGCAAACGTGTGAATGCTTGTTTGTGTGTGTATGATTACAATTTTTATATTTGATTGAACATAAAAATGTATGTTATTTTTGAGAAATTATTATTATTATTATAATTAGAATGTAGGCCTAGATGGGACCATATTGTGATGTTATTGTTTCTTCATGGTAACAATATTACCAGAAGCTCTCTAAATTGAGTTTTATCAGTTTTACCTATATGAACTGATATACATATTTACAGTTATATATGCATTCCAATATAGTTTTTTTTTTCTTGTATATATTTTTCCATGTTTGTTAAATAATATACTTGTTATACAAAAATTGAAAATATATATCTCAATTTATTTAAGTTTTTTTTTATTCTTTCTATTTCTAACATGTTACAGCGGCAGTGAATTTTTTATTTATACCTTCCTAGAGTTTTATTATCATATTCCATAATAAACATTTAGTTTAAAAAAGTCAGCTTTCTCTTCCACCCAGATAGGATGAGCTCGAATGAATTAATTATGAGAGAGAAAGGTTTGTATAAAGCCAGATTTAGGTAATGGTAATATTTTGTTCTTCCCTAAAGTAATTGCTTTATATGGATGCATTAGTTTGTATGTTTAAAAATTATATATTCCACTTCAAAGTACTTAAAAAGAATTTTTAAAAAAACTTTACAATTCTTTTATGTAAAATATTATTATTTTATACTTATATTCTACTAATGCTAAAATAAAACAAATTTTTGAAAAAAGATAAAAACCACTCAATTTATCATTTCAAGATTTCTTTACGAAAATTTATGAATTATGATAAACTAAACCCTCAACATCATGACTTACTTTATTGAACTTTTTAAACTTTTTTTATACACTTTTTCGTTTGTAAAATCTCATCGTTTTGAAAAGCAACATATCATGACTCTCCAATAGGTAGTAGGCATTCTTAAGTAAACATTTGTTTGAATCGGTAGTCGTATCCAAGAGCTGAAAAACATCAGCGATTTTTTTCTGTGAAAGCCTGCTTCATTTTGGAAGTATCAAAAGTACGCTCATCTTTATGATTCTTGAAAAACAGAAATCGTTGACTAGCACAGTGCAAATTCAACTTACCTGCGTTTGTATGTGCTATTCGATGATTTTCTCAAAACGTTCTGAAGAATAGGCGAACACCCAATACAGCCAATGATCACAGAACGAAGTAGAACGGTAAACTCTGCAAAATGTATGTAAGTGCTCTTGAAGAATTCATTAAAATAAATAAATAAGAAGATTGCATTATAACGTTCTAGTTATTTTATACTAATTAGCCACGTGCCGTTGCAAAGAAAAATGTTACTTCTTCTTACTTAACTGTGAAAAATTAGTTCGAGTTTTTCCAAAAGTACCCTGTACCTAACATCTCAAAAGCAATAGTAATTACAGAACATGCAAAACAAATAAAACTCCCGGACGCGATAGCATTCCCTTTGAATTTTATTGCATTTAACCGCCGGCTGGCATCACTGTGTTTTGACCTTTTAAATCAAATCCTTCAGGATGAAAAATTACCGAAAAGATGGTCAGAAATAGATATGAAAATGCTGTTCAAAAAAGGTAACAAATTGGATCATTTGAATTATCGTGGTATCTCATTATTGAACAGTATTTTAAAAAATTTTACTACAATTATCTGTAAAAGCCTAAACAGGTAGGCTGAAGAAAAATTAATTATTCCTGAAGAACAGAGCGGTTTTAGGTAATAGAAGTTGTCAGGATTATCTGTTCATCTTTACATCGGTTATTGTAAACTCAGCTAGTTAAAAAGAAACCATTGTTCGGAATTTTTATAGATTTGAAGAGGGCGTTTTATTCCGTTCCTCATTTCTTTTTGTGGGAAAAGCTCTTAAAGTTAGACATTAGTTCCAAAATTGTAAAATTAATTAAAAATCTCTATGATAATGCCATATTTCGAGTTTCTGGGCTTTTCATTCTGGGATTTTCGAATGACATAAAACTCACGGAAGAGGTGCTCCAAGGGGAACCCCTGTCCCCTTTACTCTTCAACCCATTTTTATCCGCTATAGTCCACTTCTTTAAATCGAAAGGAGTTTCTTCGTTCAAAATAGGAAATGCGGGGTTATTTATAGCATGTTATGCTGAAGATTTCTTATTGGCAGGATTCAATAACCGATGTGAATGGAAAGTTGTCCATTCTTCAGGAATACTGTTCAATGAACTATAAAAGAAAATTTATCAAGCATCAAAGCAATTTATTGTTAAAGGCAGCCATTGTGGCTAAAAGCATTCTTATTAAAACCAGTGCGGTTTCATGTGATTCACGCTGTACTTTATTAAACTCAATTATAAAATCTACTCTACTGTACGCGGGCGAAATTTGGGCTAGTAGATACACTTGCTCTATTGAGACAGTGCACTTACAACTTATGAAGGATATCTACCTATGGCCTAAAAACCACCCAAATAGTTTCGGCGATTAGAATGTGGAATTGGACCTTTAAAAATTAGCATCTTTAAGCGAATGGTGTCATTTCTGATAAAAATTTTGGAACATGAACCAACCAGATTTACATATAATTATCTGCAGTGTCTCATCTCTCCAGATAATTCTGGGTGCAATAAATCTGAACTGAACTGGATCTTTAACTTAAGATCGATGTTAATTGCTAACGGCTCGGAAAACATATTCTTGTAGGGCTCCAGCACATTGCGCATACAATTTTAATAGACTTATTGGAAAATACAAAAATAAATTTCTATGCGAATATATTGAATACGTTTTGAACTCTAGATACAATATGCTATACTGGCATATTAAGTGCATTGGGTATGCAAGAGAATTATTTATAACTTGCGACAAATATAAAAAAGATAAGGCTTTTGAGCCAAATTCGAGTAGCCCATCTCAAGGGCGCTAGAATACTGTTTAACAATGAAAAATTCATTTTTGATAGCGAAATTTGTGGCGGATACAAAATGTGAGATACAAAATTTGTGGCGGCTAGGACTCTCTGGCCCAATGTTTAGTGGAATGCGTTATTCGATGGCGTTATGAAAGATCTAATTTCCGTTTATATGCGGTCAGTTTGAATGAGACTGAAATATTTTGCAATTTATTAATGTTGAAAACCACCTCTCAGATTTAACTTTTATTGAAATTTGTAGTAAAAATCTTGAAGACAGTAAATTGTTAACTTTTCCTTAGTTTTGTTTTCTTAATTCTGCTGCAATAAGATTTCTTGATTCCTTTTAATTGATTTATATGTAATGAGTTATTTTCTTTTAATTATTCATTTGCTTTTTCTTAGTCTACTTTTGTATACCTTCTATATAATAATTTTAAGTTCATTTGTATCATGCATAGATTTTTTAAAATATTTGCAATTACACCTTGATTTATTTTACTTAATATTAATTTAAGTAAAAGCTATTTTACTTAATATTAATTTAATTTAACTTTAATTTAATGGTTTATCTATTTTACTTTAATATTTGTGAATATTGACTATTAATCATTCACTGAATACATTTGTAATAATCGTGAAACATTGTAATAATCGCTACATTTTCGTGTATGTTGTACATAATGTGTCAACTCCTTGTTAGAGAATCATTTGTATTTATACAGCAATAAATATTAATATTATTAACAATTAGTCATAGGACCGTTGTTTTCAAATGCAACAAAATCTGCTACCTATGAATACAATGAGTAACTAAAAGACTTAACAATTTATATGAAATCATAAAGCTAAAGTTACAAAAACAAAATTGTTAGTGTTTCCGTTTATTATTATTACACTGATAATGGTGAATTAGCTGGACGATAGGGCGATAGCTGTTAGGATCGCTTTTTGGTGTTAAAATAGCTAATAATTAATCATTAATAATGTTGGGACTAACAATCATTATTTCAGTTTTTGCCTTTTTTAATTATGCCTAGAAAAAAGAGAAAATATTAATCACTAAATTAAGTAAAATATTGGTAAAATACAATTGTCAAAAATTTTTCAACATTGCCAAAATATTCAAATACCTCATAAATATTTCCCAGAAATCTAAACAGGGTTACATTAGAAAAACTTAGATCATTAAATGATAAATTTTATAGAGCTGCCGCGTGGATAGAGGCGCCTTTGTGCATGTTAACACCAACATTACGGCTGCTTACTACAGTTATAAAATTGACACATTTTCTTTAAACCTGAAGTTTTTACTTACAGTTACGTTGTGCTTAATAATCATATATTAGGTAGTGATGTGATATACGTAAGTTACTATACTATTCATGGCAGAGAGTACATGAATATGACTATAGTACAAACAGAAGAGAGCGCGTAGATTACATTTGAAATCTAACGTCATCGATTTCCTAGAACTCCTAAACTTAAATTTTCTGTAAAAAGGTTTCAAACAAAAGTAAGTAGGTATAAGCAACAAACATAAAGAAAAGTCAAACCTGATTGGTAATTGGACATAGGCCTGCCTGAAAAAGAAACATTTTTTTTTTTTAAATTTAAGGCGCGTCAACATCTATGGTCCATTTGGCGCCCCCGAGCCTTCCATGCAGGGCCGTCCAGGCCATCCGGACAGTTCTCACGTTACAGACAACATTGTCCATCGCCGGACAGTGAGCTGTAGTAGGCTCCTAGGAAGAAAAAAAATCAAAGGGCAGCACTGGACTCGAACCCGGGTTCTCCGCGTGGAAGTCCAGTGTTAACCGTTTAGCTATTTCCTTCCCTATATATCATTTGCATATGCTAATATTTGCATGGTATAAAATTTATGCTCAATGCCCATTACCTTTCTTATTTTTCTTATTCTCTGATTACCTTTTTAAGCAATACTAAACAAAAGACATCGTTATCCCTTTGATAAATCCATTAATGGTTTGAAGAGGAACATTTAATTAGACCAAATTCTGATTCGGCATCCCAAAAAGGCGTATGAATTTTTCAGGAACACCCAGTTTCTTTATAATTAAGTAGAACTGCAATGTTCTAATTTTATCGTATGCTGCTTGGAAATAAAAATATTTTTTGAGTTTCAATACCATTATTCTATTACTGTTTAAAAATTTATCTCACTTGGAACATTTGGATCGCCATCGCCCTGAGGATCTTATATTCCATCCACCCTTCCATCCTACATACCACTTTTAAAGTTCACACAGTTTTTCTGTGTATGATAATATTTATTTTATAATATTTTAAATTTAAGTGTTTACAATATGTATTTATTCATGTATTACTGTTTTTACTTTCTCGTCTCGCTGTGTTCTGATTTATACTGGTACATGTGGAGGATGATACCTCGATCTAAAGAAATGACCTAACGGTTTTTCCAGTCTAATCCTTTGAAAACGTTTCTCTATATTATTGCAGAATACAAACTTTTTAATAAATATTTTTAAGTGGTCTGTGTCTCTCTGATTCTCTTAAATTTAATTATTTCACAAACTAAGATATTAATTTGGGGTGACAATGAGCCCAGCTGAGGTCTAAGTGCTGAACCTCCTAGGAGGCCCCGAGTTTCTAGATTAGATTAGATTATAAGGTATTAATTGTGGGAACTCGAAATTTATTTTCATAATTCAAATTCAGAAATGATTTGCAGTGAGAAACTCAGAATTAATTTTCATAATTTACTTATTTAGAGCTTAATGGAATACCAATTCTGTAAATAATTTAGATGTCATTCTTATCAGTACGGTTTCTTGGTCAGGCTATATCAAGAGAGATGTCTAACAAAATTTATAAAACCTTTTACCAGATAAAATATAACAGATATGTAAAGGTCTTCGTTAACTACTAATTTTAACCCTTGTGTTTCCTCAATTAGTTAACTGCTGTTTGGTTTATCATGACCTCCACTGGTGAACTGCATACTAAACTTCAAAAGCCCTCAATTTATGTGTTAGATTAATTTTTAAGCTCAGGAAACACAACTCCTCAGCTTCTGTCTCTATGTTGGTCAAATTGTGAAAATAGAGAAAATATTTTTTGGCTGTGATGTTTACTTTCTTCTTAACACTGGTGTTTTCCTCTGTATCTTGCCAATTCGTTGGTTTTCAAGTCTAATGTTTAAAAAACCATTGGCCAAAACTGACTTATTTGAATTAGTTTCAGTCCTATCAAAAGATCATTCTTTATGGTGGGCTGTAAATTTTGGAACTCTTTACCTCTGTCGATGGATGAGAGCATCCATAGAGATATGAGAGCATACTTTTATAGTTTTTGAAAACAAATGTTTTAAACATTCAATACTCTCAGATTCTTTTTTTTTTATGTCATTGTTTTTTTTATATATGTATACATTTCAGATTTTTCTTCATTTCATTTTATTTTTTCATTATTTTGTTCCTGTATTTTAATCACTATGTATTTTGTAGTGTACTGTAATGATACGTTATAGTTGTCCTTATGGGAATTTATGTCATTTATGTATTTATCTACAGTAATGATACGTTATTGTTGTCCTTATGGGAATTTATGTCCAGGAGATTAATTAATATTCTTTCATTCTCTTTGAGTGTATGTGTATGTGTGAGAGAAAGAGAGTGAGGAGTGAGTGAACAGGATATCTTTTTTAAAAAAGCGCAGAAAATAATATTAATATTATGTTTATGCATCAGCTGAGGAGCAGACAAAAAGATTACGATTAAATACTAAACAGAATGGCGATTCTTAATGTCTTTTGCAATTTTCTTGAGAAAAGCTTCAATATTTTCTTTAAACTTGTAACACTAAATACAAACAACACATTTATCTGAAACATTTTTCAGGAAAATTAATTTTCATGGGAGTTCTGAGAATTTCGCTATGTTGGGATTTCCTTTTAACTTCCATTTTTGTATTGTTAGCTTGACGGAGCCATTGCCTGATATAGTCTCATGATATACGTAGGTTTAGACTACAGTAGTGAAACTATATTATATAGACTCACATAAGGTTTTTCCTCTTTTTATTTTAAGATATACATTCTTCCCTTTTCTGTAGAGGTATAGCAATTCCAGAACTAAATAATATTCATCATCATCATAATCACTCCTCTTCTACGGCCTAAGCAGTGTGAGGAGGAAGTTTACATAGCCTCTTTCAGCTTTGCCGGTCATGGACTAGCTCATATCTTTTTCTCCAATCTAACCCTCTTTTTTGAAAGGCATCCTTCACCTCGTGCTCCCTCGCCAATCTAGGCCGACCTTGCCCTCGCTTGCCATCCACTTTAGTTTTATATGTGTCAAGGGCAATCCGGTTGGGCTCCATTCGAAGAAGATGCCCTACCCAGCATAACCTATATTCTGTTCGATAGTCTCGATTGCTGGCCTTACGCCGAGGTTCGACCTAATGGTAGTGTTACGGACTCGGTCTCTTTTGGTTTTGCCTTCAACTTTCCTGAGGAATCATATTTCCGACGCCTGAATCATTGATTAGTGCTTTTTAGTCAGGGTCCATGATTCCGAGGAATATGTTAGGATTGGGAGGAAAGTTGACTTATACATTGCTATTTTTGTTTTCTTTTCCACCTCTCGGCTATTCAGGAAACCTCTTTTTATCGCATTAAACAACCTGCCCGCTGCTCCTATTCTCTCGGTTACCTCCGTATCAATGTAGCCATGTTCATTTAGGTGCGCTCCCAGGAATCTAAAGCGTCTACTTGCTCTATTCTTACATTATTTGTTCTCATTATCCTGTGAGGTTTCTTTCCTACTCTCATTGCTTTCGTTTTCGCCGGGTTGGTTCTCATGTTAATCTTCAGTAATTCCTGTGAATCTTCCTCAGTTCCCTTGTAGCTTCTTAATATTAAACTGAAGATCTCTGTCATTTTTTGCATATAACCAAATCATCGGCGAATGATAGTATAGATGGCCTGTCGGTCTCAAGCTAATATATCCTAGGTGGAATTTTTTCATACCGTCCTTTGCTTTGTCTAACACCAAAATAAATACTAAAGGGCTGAGACTACAGCCTTGACGGATTCCTGCAGTAGTCACGAATTCTTCTGAGGTATTGTTGGCAAATCTTACTACCACATTTCTAGTTTTCTTATGGAGACTTTCCACCGCTATTTCCTTTGCTCTTATACTAAATAATATTAAAGAACTAAATGTTTGGTAATATTAAGTTAGAAGAAATTTATTAATTAGAATTGTACATAAACATTAATTTGTATTGATATTATTCACTAGTTTCAAGTAAACAAAAATTGCATCATTAAAAACTAAAAATATCTATTCAATTAATTATTGAATTTATACTATTGACTACTATATAAGATGTTGCGATATTATATTCAACAAAAACTAGTTATCATTTCATTGTTTAATTGGCCTATCATTTAACTAACTGATAAAAATAAAGATTACGCCATCTAATGATTTGCAATTAGTTCTAAAGTATCAACTGAATCATACCTATTGCCCTAATGAACAGTAAACTAGGCCAAACGAATCATTAACATTGGATTACTGAACTGACATAACTAGACTAAACAAAATAAGAATATATAATATAAAATAAAAATATATTTATTTAATCCGTTCTATTTTATTGTAATAATTATTCCAGTAGTTACACTGTTAATAGTATTTATTTACATTGCAAAAATATTAATAGCAGCTATGAATGAAGAAGTGAATTTGGAGAGTTAAGATTATTACCATTTTTTTTTTACTTATTTCATGCAAATGCAAGTATAAATAAATTATGAGATATACAGGCTTAAGTCCATATTAGTCGAATATGTGAATATGTGTGATTGTCCATTTAAGTATGCCTGCCTTTCTATATGTCCGTACTGTGTTTATGTATGAATGTAGTAAAATGAAGCTAATCTTGCAGAATATAAGCTAAGCTTGCTTGTATGAACAGTGTTCTTTTAGTCAGTACTTTCTATAGAAACATCCCTTTTAAATGGATTTCAAAGGCACAGTTTATCATATTAGTCCTCAATTTAGGTTATTACCATAAGTCCTCAATTTGCAGTTCTGAATAAATTTTCAACATCTCCAGCTTCAGTCTAGGAAATCAGAATCTAGAAAAATCATCTAACCTAGGACGTGCACAGTTACTCAGTTATGAGTATTTTCATCGTTAATTTATTCTTTTGTACCTTATTGATCTTATATATTTTTTTCCAATTCCTACTGCTAGGATAAGGAATAGGCAATCTAATAATCTGCAAACAGTTCTAAAGTATTAACTGAAATGATATTGCCCTAATGAACATTAAACTAGGCCAAAGAATGCATTTGGTCTAGTTTAAATGCCAAAATATTAAGTATTTACAGTAATGGTAATACTTGCTGTTTCTTATGAAATACTTCGGAAGCATTTGATTAAAAATATCGAGATTTTTTTTCTCCATAGCTTCCTGCTTAATTTTATAGTAAGAGTTCGGTTACTGATGATCGCTGTCGTCAAAATATTTTGGCAATATGGGATCGGCGGATAGCTCCATTCTAAGAACGGTTTCATACATAAAGCCTGAAATTTTATCTCAGAAGCAACACAAATTAGCATGCTTAACCTCCTGTTAATATGAAAATAGTCCGTGAATTCTGTGGAGCTTATTTTATGTTAACTTTTTGCTTAACGCTCTATTTCTAGTAGTTAAGTAAGGACATTAACACACGATCCTAGATAGCTCTTAATGTTTCGCCTGGTATTCCCAACAAATACTAGATGACTGGCTCGTTCACTTTGGACAATGATACAAGGATCACTTCTAGTCCCACTGACTCTTAAGTACTTAAATTATTCCGCCACCGTTAAGCAACTGCTTAATTAAGGAGAAATACTTTATATTTTGATTCCAATATAACAAGCCTTCTGACAGACTGACATACATATTATTTAAACAAGAGCTGATTATATTGTTATAGGGGATATCGCACTGCGACCTGAAAGATCTAATGGGCCGGCCAGAGCCTTCTCATCACTGGGCGTGAGCTGTAGAGGCTTCTAGGAAGAGAAATTTGAGGGCAGCACTGCTGAACTCGAAACCGGGACCTCCTCGTTACTAGTCCAGCGCACTACCACCGAGCTAATAATCTTTTCCATCAAACAAGAGTACACACCACGACACAGATGTACTTACAGACAGAATACATACAAATACACCTACAAATAAATGCAATAAAAATTAACAACTATCGGATATGGATGGGCAAATGGGCAACTTCTTCAGTGAAATGCTTGCGGATATCCCAACCTTTTTAACAGGAACAACACAAAGCTTACACAAATGACATGCCTGATATCTCGATACTCACAACATTGCAAAAGTTCAGAGGTAGCTACTTTTGGCTATAGAGAAATTCTAGCTCCTTACACTTCCTTCAATAAACTTCTACCCTTTTCAGAGGATTAGAAACAATGTAAAACAGACACAACCAAAAGAGTCATACTATATCTTTCAAGTCGCAACGGATTTGGACCTACAATAGATCATTTATAGTTGCATAGTCACACATTTAACGATACCAACAGTCAGTCATCTAGAGGTACTACAAACATATATAGAACGGAATAGTCAGTTCTCTGTTACAGGTCAACCAAATTATCTGGAACATCGAATAGAGTGCGCTAGAAGCGGTGTACAGCCAAAGCTAAAACATATGAGATAAGGTTGGATGGCTTTCTTGTTTACTTACTATTTTGGCGCTTGGTTTAATTTATTTTATATTAAAAGTCTTTTTAAAGAAAGAAATGACTTCAGTAGATGATGTTTGAGGCCAAATTTTATAAGCACCAGGGAGTTCTAATGTCTAATCCTTAATGACATTCCTCTAAGGGCAGTTTCCATTGATGCCATTTGTTTGGCTTAATATATATTTGAGTTACGCCTGCCCACACGCATGTTGCTTTATGGCTTATCGTTCTGTAGCTCTAATCATGCGGATGGCAATTAATCTTTGGAATGAGTTCATTTTCTGCTTGTAATAGTACTCTCGAGTCCTTCGATCCATATTGAAGCTCCAAAATGAATCATAATCAAAAATACACCATATCAACAATAAATTATTTCTAGAGCGTCTTCCCTAATCCCCTTCGGACTTTGGCCTATCAGGATATTCTGTTTGTGAAGCCTGTTCATTTATCAGTATTGTCTTTCATATGACATTCCAATTCCATTTGCTATTTAAATTTATTCCTACATACTTCAGTTCTTAGCTGCATGCCACTTAGCAATATGAGCACACCAAACTTTCCCTTGTTAAAACTGATTTTGTTATTTGGACAGTCTGTAATATAGTTTTGTGTGTGTGCTTGAACTCCTGGATTATTGTAAGTTCTTGAGTGAATATATAAAAAAAATTGTCAAAACGAGGATTTGTCACTGGTATTATATATATATAAAAGATGTAATATAAATATGTAAAAGATGTATATATATATGTATGTTATAATTATAAAAACTGTGTTAAATTCATATGTAATACTTACAATTAATGATGTATTTTTATAATAACCAATAAGTAGGTCAAACCCTCAACATTTGAAGAACACAACATAATTTCCTGAACATTATTCAAGGTTATTGATAAAAAAACCCAATCATCTGAAAAAAACAAAACAAAAAACATTTAATTTACTAGATGAGGAAAGATGTAAATCAGCGAGGCATTCTTGGAGTGGCAAGCCAGGCGCTGAACACACGAAGGTCAGGGTCAATGACCCGTTAGGAGGCTAAAAATTATAATAAAAGAAAAACTGCACTCACACCAATATATAATAATTTTATTTCTTGACACTGAATGCATTTGATTACAATGCAACTTGCAGGTCAAGACTTATAACTTTTTAACCGATATAATTAATAATAAGTTATTAGCATACTTATTTAAATAAAATGAAACAAAAGTATCAGAGATATTTTCCCCAATAATCTGCTTCATTTTGTAATGAAACAGCTTGATAAAACAGCGTGATGACGCAGATTTGCACAGACTAAAGTCAGTTTATACACTCAAATGGAAAAACAAATGTTTTGATATCTAAATGTAAAATTAAATAGGTCCGGGTTCATGGCAGATTAAATATTTTTTTTCAGATATATTATTTCATTTCACTCTGTGTAGAATGTAAATTGATAGAGCAGCCTTTATGGATTCAAAATTCTTATAGAAGGGACAGTTTTATATAAAGTTTGAAACTTACATTCTGAACAATAATAACAAGTAATTTATTATTGTAATTTCTCTAATTAAACAATAATATAAATACAGAATATAATAATAACCATTTTCTCAAGGAATGTGATATAAAGATAAAAAATATTCAGTTACTTATTTGATTTATGAACTTTCAATAATCAACCTGATTATTATTCTGAATATTAAAGGATGAAAGAAATTTACAAATTAATTAAACAATTAGTAGTTCTGTTTTTGGTTTATGATTACATATTTTGTTTTCCTTTCATTGTATGTAATATTGTATATCAACTTCTTGTTGTGGGATATATTATCCCTAAAACAATGTATATTGCTGTAAAAGTAGCGATTTAAAAATGATTGCGGCAACTTAACGAGAGTTTTAAAATGAAATTACTTTCACCATAAACAGTTAAATCTATTAAAATACACTTACTCGATTTTCTCTTATTGATTTCTCATAGTACTTGATAGACAAATTTCTTTAGGTCGAAATGTTTACTAAAAAATGTATTTCATTCATTTCCCACCAAAGATCACATGTAGCCATTGTTTGAATGAAGCTTATCACCTTTCAGTCACACCCACTATAGAGGATGAAGCCACTATAGCATAGAGGGAAGCTTATAACATTTCAGCTTCTCCCAAAAAACAATTGTTTGAGAAAAATGATTCAAATAAAAGTGATAGGATTTTTCAAAGACCAGATCTTTACAGTCGTAAATATTGGTTCTGGTAACGAAATATCGAGTTTGGTATATGTTTTTTGTTTTTGAAATATTTTTTCACACACACACACTCTCTAAGGCAGTGATGGCGAACCTTTTGAGCTCGGTGTGTCAAAATTT